>JANCMC010042188.1:2437777-2480790 GCA_024363005.1 Charaxes varanes | reverse complement strand
TTGATCGAGCGTCTGCAAAGTTCTGAACTAAACACGTAACTTGCGGCCTGCCGACGTACTAATATTGTGCCAAGACCTCTTTGATAACTTCAGCTATATTAACCAAAGACCGAGTATCACACATTGTTAGCGTATAACGTGGTATGATAAGTTCGGAGCGTGTGGTTAAATTCTGATTGAAATTCACTACCTCTGCACTTAGCGGACGATAGTGCGAGTACTTCATTGAGGAGTATTAAGTGGAATCTATTTTTAATTATTATAGATTTCCCGGTCTAGTACCAGGGTCCGCTTAAATTACACAGGATGTCACTATGGGCCGAGTTGAGACCGGGAAGTCTCACAAACCGAACGAAACGCGATAACAACACCATCACTAGACGTGACAGCATTGCCGCCACTTCACACCAATCTCATGTGAGAAAGAGGTACTGGTAACCGGACGCGCCGGCCCAATTCAGCTACAAGCATGGTGCTACCTCTAATTAAAATTTTAGGGGCACTAGTGCCCCTGTGCACCCCCAACAAAAAAGACCCGCTCTTATAATTTCTAAAATGCTTTCTATTTATTACCTCTATATATTTCACTAAAGCCTCCAGCTTTATAGAAACCCTGCTGGCTTTGAAGACGAGTCTTTAAAGTGTCAAGAGGATAAAGCGCTACATCCACTGATAATCCAGCTATTGCTCCACCCTGTGAAGAAAATACTTAAAAATGTGAAAAATATATACCTACTAGCATTAACAACAGACTTTCGGTAGTATTTTTAATGCTAAAATTTATTGTCTAAAAGTGTAGTTTATGCTGATAAATAAAAAAAGAATTCATATTGTTATCAGTCTAAAAATGCAAGCTCCTGTGCTTAAGTCATACATATTATTAATCCTGATATTAATTGCCTGGGTGTGCAGCAATCTGAAGGCTTAACTAAAAAGGCAATGATATTGTTATGAGCATGCATGTTGCATAAACACACTACTTTGCATGTTGAGATGAATAATGGGGGAACGTGCATTTTTAGACTGAACGCACTATATCTATGTCGTAAAATATGCTTCTTATAGTATGAGCAAGTTAATTTAATGTTTGCTAGACACTTTATTGTTTCATTACCATATATCAGTTATACTAATAAATTGAATAATTTATGGAAATTTCATAATATTAAAATACAAACATATAAAAACAAATATTGTTATAACAAGTAACATATACTAAAATTTTATTATTTTAAATAATGTATGCAGAAATTAATTTATAATGTGAAATAAACTTACCAATAATGGTGGTAGGTGGGATTTAGCAATCTTGGATTTCTCTGAATTTTGCATTGTAACATTAGTTTTTCATTGAAATATAATGTAAAATTGATAAATTTTCTAACATAGAAATAACCTTATACACTTATGCAATACGACAATTAAAAAATTAATTATATAGATAAAGGCCGGACAATTTTTATTACAAAATAACATGAGTACACTTTAAAGATATATTAACAATTTTATTTACATTGTAATTGAAATCAAGAAAAAATTTGGTGGATATTTGAAACTCCTACTATACCCGCGATTCTTGAAGTACTAGTGCATGACCGAATGACTATATCAGATGTCAATGTCAGACTGACATTGTCAGTGAAGTAGTGATGGAAAACCATTGACCATATTACTTTTGATTTAAAAAAAATTATAGTACAGCAATCAAATAATAGGTTAAGATGGATCTGAGAGTTCTATGTATATTCTTTTTTGCCTTGATGGTTCAAGGGGTAACATACTAGGATAATTTGTGTGCAAATGTTCGCCTTTGAATGACTAGCTACAAAGAGGGTCTTAGGTCTTAATATATAATTTACACTCAGGGTTCTCGATTTAATTCTCAAAGGAAAATATATTACAAGATACAACATTAATCTTATTCTCTTATCATATACCTAACATAAAGATCAATTAATTTACATATATTATATTTACTTTATTATAATAATCACATAAGACCTTTTAATATAAAGTAATAATTTATACAATGTCATCTCTTTAGTCTCGATAAAACAGATGTATATTCCGTTACCAAGCAACTATTATTTAGAAGACGGAGTAGAGACGAATAACGTATTTTTTAATTTTCTTATTTTATATAATTTACTGCGAACATGCCGAAAGCCCTCAAGAATTTTCATGAAGGCATTAAATACCATACAATACACAAAGGCAACGAACCTGGCTGTTATCAGTTGCATAGGTAAATAATTAAATGTAATGTAATTGGTTATCTTATCTGCATATTTTAGTATCTAATTTGCATTAGTTTATTGCATGGAGGAACAAGACTTCAATACATACACGTGTTTAAGAAAGCAAATTTTAATTAAATGATTTTAATTAAGGTAAGATCAGGCGCGGATCTACCGTGATGGGCATGCCCCCCAACCTAACAGACTTGTCACGTTGCATTTTCACGGTCTATTTGGATCAAAAACCATATTATATCTAATACATAACTTTCAAAAAAGAATGTTTCAGAACCATATATTTTATAGACATGTCCTTTGTAGGAATGCACTAAATCAATCGTAATGGGTCTTCCAGACATTGTCGCACATTAAAGGAGGAGAGCGGGAAAATAGTAAAATGAGACATTGTGTGACAAGGGGCAGTTGGGGGTTAATAGCTGTGTAACGTAACATGTCTAAATTTTTTTTAATATGACAATCTGTGATAAGGACGGAAAACCGTAAGATCCGTCGCCGAAAATCTGTCTGAAAATTTGGAGACTGTGACCTTATTAAAAAAGTTACTAAGTACATACGTGAGATGATGGGACCATCCTACCTACGGGCAGACAGACAGACAGACGGACGGACAGAGCGAAATTATAAGGGTTCCTTGTAGTACTACGGAATAAAAGTCAGCCTTCCCCGACGAAATATCATTGAGGAGAGTGCAAACAACTTCAAGAAAAAAAATATATGCATTTTTGGGAAAAGTAACCAAATGAGATAAATAACAATTTTAGTGCATGTTTCGTAGGTCTGAGCATCGCTCTTAAACTATTTTTTAATCCCCTTAGTGATTAACGCTTGTGATAAAACCCCCTTAGTGGCTTATGCTGAAGAAGTCGTGGGATACAGCTAGTATTAATATTTCTACAGAAAATATTTTTTTGAATTAACTTTCGTGAGCGTTATCTTATCACATAACCTAATTACGCAATGAACATTATAGTAGGATTATGTGTTTTTTAATATTGATATAAGGTTCCGCTTCACAACAGTCCTCAATGTAATTCGGTTCGATTCGGAAATACCAGACTCTGTATAAATGTTGCGTGAGGCAGGAACATACTTTTTTTTTTCTTTCTTTCTTTTATTTATAATATTAAATTAACATTGTATTTTACATTGAATGATTCAATCATAAACTCATTCGAGTTTTACCGTGAATCTTGAAACTTGTCGTGAAACTTGAAGTAGTGGTTTTAGATTTACTGCCACCCTATTCTATATAAACAATGATTATACCAAATTCCATGGAATTATTGTACATGGAGTGGTGTATGCTCCACTGTCCTCGAAATTTTCGTTAAATGGTACCGAAATGTTTCGGTTCAGATTTTCATAAATAGGTAATAGATGTAATATTCATTTGCTGTTTTAATCTATTCTTTAAGTCATATTAGATTCATCGATACTAATATATAAAGATGAAGAGTTTGTTTGTTTGTTCGCCTGATCGCGCATATTTCAAAAAGTACTGGTCCGATTTCAAAAATTCTTTCAGTGTTAGATAGCCCATTTATCGAGGACTGAGGAGGCTGATGATATCAGCTAAAATGAAATCTTATTTTTTTGCCTAATTTTACGCGGAAATCGCGGGCTCAGCTAGTATATTATAACAGACTAAACCATTTGTAAATTTTTAAGAAAAAATTTGTAAATATTAAGCATATAAAAAATGGCTTTAGTGCAATAGATAGGTAGGATTTGGGATTAACGCCAAAGCGTTCCCTAAAATATTACTTACAAAACCTAAACGAGTAATACAGTTAGTAGTACAACGGTACTCTTTATAATATTTTCTACTCCTATACTTTTATCTGTGACTTATATACTTACGAACAATAATTTAAGTATACAAATTATTAAATTGATGCAAAATTCTATACTCTATGGCTCATAATAGCACTGCTAATAGTATCATTATGAAGCTATAATAATACGCGTATTAGACGCCATAGACTATGAAATATATGAAAACTATAAAAGAGACTGGCAGGTGACAGGACGAAAAAAAAAAGAAGTACACATATTTACGTTTCCCGCGCATTTATTTTCTTTATGTATACAAACAAATAGTAATACAAAAAAAAATAATAATAACATTTAGCTTTTTTATTCAGTTTCTATACTTAATTCAGTAAATAAAATTGGAAGACGATGAATTTAACTGTACACATGAAGAAATTTCGACAATGGTTAAAAAAGTTTGGCCAAATTTCTTGTCTTCAACATATACAATAAGGTTTACGACAAAATAATTTCTCTTTTTTTCGTTTTTGATTTCAAACGTAATCTTGTCGTAGAAAACATATTGTAACGTTATTGCAACGGTGTATAGCCCAAGTCAATATAAAATCGTGGCGTCTCTTTTTGCGATGCTTGCCTAGGCTCGCATCGCAACTCACGCCACTCGATCTTTCTTGAACACTCTCAGACAACTGTTGCATAAAATACTATTTAAGCATAAAAACATAAATATTTACTTCTTAACTGTGTAATAGTGATCATAAACATTTTAGATAGACTTGTATCATTTAGGCATAAATATAAATAAATAAATATATACAGGACTATATGACACACTGACGTCTGTTCCTAAGGTAGACAACTTAATGTCTGTGTTATAGGTAACAGCCGCCTATATAAAATTATATAGGCGGCGAAATATTTTTTTTTAGATGTATATAAATATATACATATGGATAATACACCCAGACTCGAGGTGGGAGTCGAACCCGCGACCCCCGGAGCAGTAGGAAGTGTCACTGCCCACTACGCCAACGGGCCAGCCAAGATATATAGCCAAGCCAGCCAAAATATCTAAAAGAAAACCAACTGTCAAAGTTAGACAATTCCATTTCACCATCGACAACGCTACGGAGCACACGAAAAGAAGGTAACATAAAAACTCGTATATAAATAAGAAATTAGACATATCCGTAAATTATTCAAAGTAACACCGCCCGCCTACGTTCTGTATCGTGTCTCAAGGACAATGTCGATGAATTTTTCAGCGACATATACTAACTTTTTGACCTAAGTGCGGGTGTTATTACTCGATTCAGAGCGCTGTCTGCCTGTATTATTAAACAATACAAATTTCCTAAAGCAAATACCTTCAGGCCAAATCTCACTATTCATAAAAACATGTAATTTATTTCTCGGCACTAGTAACTTGTAGGAGTTATAGTACCTTTCCCTCTTCCCGCTTATTTTTTCTAAAACAACTAACTCGTTAGTCTTATCTTTAATGTACTCCACAATATCACTTTCTTTAGACTGTTTACTGACATTAGATATGTATAATGGAACTTTGTCCGCCGCAGCGATGAACTTTAAGTCCCTACATGCACGTCCAGCCTGACTAACGAACCTATTTCTCACTAACGACTTTTTTCTCTGCACTGTTATCCACTCACTATCTAAATTACATATATTTCTATGACATTCCTCACGAACAACATCCGCCATTGTGCGCTGTCTTGTACTCCGGCCGGTACCGTCCTGGTCGGCCGCCTGTATCATTGTAACGGCGGCGCCTGCGTCGATGCCGCTCGGTGCATTATTAGCAGTGGTAATTACCTCTATGCACCGCTGCGGTGTCTCGCTCTTACATGGGTGCATTATCGAGACCGAACGACCGTTATTGTCCTCAGCTGATTCTTTGTTTGAAGCATCGGTGATCTTCGCTTGTTGTCGCTTGGGCGTCTCGCTTGCACTTATGTATGTATTGGCGATAACGCATTCTTTTGATGAATTAACTGGTCGGTTTGAACATTGCACCTCTTGGTGTGGGGTCAATGAACTCTCATTACTACTTTGTTCGCAAGTTTTCTGCGCTGAACTGTCAATAAGAAACAACCCCATTGGTCCACTGTCACAACTAATACTATTTCGTTTGAATGCTCCTCGTTTGGTATTAACATATTCAACGGATTTTTCTCGCGTTAAATCTAGAAACTCATGAAGTTGTTTTTGTGTTACATACTCACTTTTTATTCCCTGTAATTCATGTTTTAGTGAATTTAAATCTCTCAATAAACGAGTTACATCAATATGATCGAAAGTTACCGGCGGCAATCTGTGTAGTTCTTTTGCAACGAAAACAGGTAGGCGCTCCGGGTCCGTAGCGTCAGTGTGTTTTAGTAGCTCCAAGATATTATCCAAATCTTTAACAGATCTTTCCCCGTTTTTCCGAACTCGCAATCTCTTAGTCGATACGGCGTCAAATAGAAGTTTTTTCGCCGAAAATATCTCTTCAGATGTAAATGCTGTACTACAAATCCTAAGCAGACTATCTTCATCCATCACTTTCATTTTATTTTGCATAAATGCCAGGACTTCATTAACAACAATATTGCACGTAGCACATTTTAACATGTTAGAGGCCATTGCCTCTTTACGTCTCACGCTCCGATTGCACTCGCACGACGAGATTATAGCCGCCATTTCATTTTCCAAAGAGGGTTGAATATATTTATATAGTTAGTATGCATTAATAGAGTTGTTTCGATCGATAGATCTAGCCTTCAACTAATGCCGTTGTCTGAAGCTCTTCAGGTTTTATCTACCTCACTTCCCATATGCAGAGACATCCGACAGCGCGCCATAAATCAAGTTTACCGAGCTCGCTCCACAGAGGAGCACTTAACTGAAAAACATCTAAAAGCTTCAAACGTTGTGAAAAGAAGGTATCGGCGATTTCCGTTTGCGGAATTGTTTTAAATGATTTATTCATCACATAATGTTACGTTAAATGCTATAGAAAAGGCAACATTTTTTTTACCAAAATAAAACTTTTATTTAACCATAGATACTGGGTAATAATTCGTGAAATAAACAGAACCTTTTAATCTCAACTGGAGTCAAAATAATAAATACTCATACATACATAGGACTATATGACACACGGACGTCTGTTCCTAATATAGACAACTTAATGCCTGCGTTATAGGTAACATACATCTGTTATACACAAATATTAGTTTTAAAAATAATAAATACAAACATATATATAATATACAGACGTGAGGTGGGAATTGACCTCAAAATTAACAGAGCGGAAGATAGGGTCACTGTCAACTGCGCCAACTGGTCAGTCAGTATTCCGAATAATTTTAAGGAAGAAAAAAAACAAATTACAAAAGAAAGAAAAAAAAACAAGTTACAATATTTTTATTTATTTTCCCGTACATTTCCGCACACAGGAATTGCAAATGCTCTGTAAATTAATTTTGCCGTTCGCTCTCAACATAGAGAAGTACTTTACTTGAAAATCGTCTGTAACCTCAAGACGCGTAGTACATACTTTAATTATCTTAGTTTGTCTGTTAAGTATTTTGAGTTGTGACGTCAATTTTGGGACTGGGAGAAGTTAGATTTTTAAGTTAAAGCAAACTGTTCTCAAGCGTTCTATAAATTGATATACAATGAGACTCATTTGCGTTATCCCTATCTTTTATACATTACGAGGACCTAACTAGCAGCTGTCCACCTGAGTAGTCACTTATCTGAACCACCGCTACCTCCCACGTAAATTGTTATAACCCCAAATTCCCAACTTCCCAGAGCATTACAAATTGAAATAAAGACCTTGTTATATAACACATTTATTTATACAATTATAGTATATGCAATAATTACGATTGCATTATTGTATAAACTAATATATTAAAAAGTGACTGTTTAGTTGTGAAAATAAAATATTTTCAAACAGAAAGAAAACCGCTTCAAAGCAGTAAGGAAATAAAAAGTAAAAATTGATTAGTACTTTCCTACGATCACTTACGACACCTATTGATGCGTTGAAATCAATGTACATATACTTTTTTAATTTTGTTGTTTTCTCAAAAATCACTTGACCAATTTTGATAAAATTTATATGGGACTAACTGTGAAGTATGGTCCTTCTAACTAAAAAAGAATCATCAAAATCGATTCATAAATAGTGGAGTAATCGCGTAAAATACGTACAAAAAATATAGAAAAAAGCACTCTCGAAATAAGAACCTCCTTTTTTTTTGAAGTCTGTCAATGAAGTCGGTTAAAAATGAGTTACATGAGTTGAAGGAGCTTGGAAATGAGACTGCATGGCTTAACATAGTACCCATTTCGTGAATAGATGCATGAAGACGCTCAAGTACGTGCCAACACATATCCAAATTGAATACATTGACACTCTGGCTTTGACTGAAAACGCATTTCAACACTAGTAGTAATTTAATTCGAGCTAAGTGGTTTCGAATAGTCCAAGGATTAGATAAATGGGAAACTATTGCAGCTATCCTCTTTAAGGTGATTAGATTACGATTTGACTGGCCCGTTGGTGCAATGGGCAGTGATCCTGCCTTCCGCTCCGGGGGTCGTGAGTTCGATTCCCACCTCGAGTCTAGGTGTATTAGCTATATGTATATGTTTCTACAAAAAAAAATAGTGTATAACAGGCGGCGGTCACCTATAACACAGGCATTATGTCTACCTTACGAACAGACGTCCGTGTGTCATATAGTCCTGTATATGTTTGTTATTATTTATTTATTACATTTATTAGACTATTGACATTCTCTTTATACCACACTAGTTGTTACTCGCGACTCATCATCATCATTGGCCTGATTCGTCTATAACAGATGATATAAGCATCACCAAGGATCATTTGGTGTACCCACGCTTATGGCTGAGCAGTCCAATACGGCACCGGCAGCTACGAGCACACCGCTCACAAACAAAACTTTTCTAAAGTGAAGGGTGCTGTTGTATTAATGTCGTTGTGCCTTTGTGTCCTTTTTTGTTCCAGCACCTACTACTACTACCTACTACCTAGTACCTTCTACCTACTCGCAACTACGTCCGCGTTAAATGAGGTGACAAATTATTGCGTGAACATATTATATAGCCTTCCACGCTTAATGGGCTATCTAACATTGAAAGAATTTTTCAAATCAGATCAGTCCTTCCTGAGATTAACGCGTTCAAGTTAAAAAAAAAAAACAAACTCTTCGGCTTTATATATTAGTACAGACATAGTAGTTAAAAATTTTTTTGTTTAAGCTACCAATCAACATATAAAATTTCTCTGGAAAAATAGAATGCCTATCCCAATATTGTTATAATATAATTTTATATTGACCCTTGATAGTTTAAGAACAAAAGTGGCCAAAAGCAGGTCAAGATACGCTTATATAGAAGGGTTCCGTGTCATATTAGACCATTGGAGGTATTTCTTAAATACATTCAAAGTTTATTAACAAATTTATTGTTCGATTTCGCTCAAAATAATTTTTTTGTGAGTTTTTAGCATGTCCTATCATCACGGAAAATTTCAAGTCTCTACATCTAATAGTTTGGAGATCCCATGGGGGGAAACACATTGCGGTCGGACAGACGGACGGACGTACAGACAGCGAAACTATAAAGGTTCCTTGAAGGTCTACAGAATCCCCCAAAATTCTGAAATAAATTCTTTATAATAAAGTAATTTGCTTGTTGCAGGTCGACCAGAACCTTCTGTCCGGTGGTTGGTAAACGGCGTATTAGTAGATGAAGAATATGAGCACAATACTGGAGATGTCATAGAAAACAGACTTCTTTGGCCAGCCATAAGACGAGCTGACTACGCTGCAGTATTCACTTGTCAAGCTGCGAACTCACATCTGGTGCCACCGAAAGAGGTGTCATTAGTGTTGGACATGTTTTGTAAGTATATGTAGTTTTTTTTTAATTACAAGGGGAAACGAAACGCCTATGGATATCTGCACGACCAGGAAGCAAGCAGATGCTCTAATGACGAGTTTAGACCAGCGGGAAGACTCACAAACCGAACGAAACGCGACAACAATACCATCAGTTGACGTGACAGCATTGCTACCACTTCATAACGATCTTATGTAAGAAAGAGGTACTGGTACCCGGGCGCGCCGGTTCAATTCGGCTACAATAATGGCGCTACCTCTAATTAGAAAGACAGGAGTAAGGGAAAGCGATGGAGTAAAAGGATATAAAGGTAGATGAGGAGGGGGCGTTATTTATATGGTTATTCATCTTATATTTATTAAATTTACATTTAGGAAATCACAAATAAGTAATTATTGGGGTTCTTAGGACTACGTACTCTCGAAAATAACAGCTTCCACCTTAGTCTCCTGAAAAAAAAAAACTATGTCACACACAATAAAAAAACATAAAATCTTGCTCTTTCCCCAGTTTAAATTTTTTCTTCCCTGTAATATGTGGTTCAATTTTAAATGGCCCGTTGGCGCAGTGGGCAGTGACTCTACCTTCCGATCCGGCGGTTGTGGGTTCGATTCTCGCCTCGAGTCTGAATGTTTTATATATAAAAAATATTTGTGTACAACAAGTCTGATCCCTATAACACAGAGGCATTAAGACGTCTACCTTAGGAACACACGTCCGCGTGTCATACAGTCCTATATATTTATTTAGTTAGTTAGTAGAATGCCGAAAAAATCAGCACACTGTCTATTGGCCTGTTGGCGCAGTTGGCAGTGACCCTGCCTTTCGCACCGGGGTTGTGGGCTCGATTCCCGCCTTGAGTCTGTGTTTATATAAGTATGTAATTATATATTTAAAAGATATTTGTATATCAGTCAGCTGTTACCTATAACACAGGTATTAAGATAATTTAACTCAAGGTCGTGTCGTGAAGACGCGGGCAACAATTAGTATATAACGGTATGTGTAAAATAAGGTTAATTCCAACTAGATCTAGACTTATTTAATTAGAGTACATTAGTGGCCAAAGTGCAAGTAATTTTGCCACAGTAGCCATAAATGTACAAATGGTATGTGAATAATAGATGCACAATGATTGTACGAGCAAAACAACAGGACTTGGAATTATTAAACTATCATGCTTCTATTATTGGGGACTTAGACGAAATTGAATATGAGAATAGAGATTACAATGTCTTTATATTTTTTTATAGGCTTTATTGTACACCACAAAAGAAATTAACACATATGAACATACAGTAAGAAAAGAAGTACAAACGACGGTGTTATCGCTGAATAGCGATTTATTCCACACAACTTTTAGGACAAGGAAATATACGGAGCGTTAAAGTTGTCTTTCTTAATCATTACTTTTCAATTGAAATAATTTTATTTTATGATCTGTTCTAAGCAGGCGTAATCCCGATCTAGTACCAGGGTCCGCTTAAATTGCAGAGAATGTGGCTGTAACGTGAGTTAGGATGACCGATTGCCGTCTGACGTCATTCCCAGAACCCCCACGATCCCAACAATTTCACGACTAGTATCACTCAGTGACATTAATCGGGTCCCACTCTTATACGTGCCATACGACACAAGGAGGATACGATATCAAATATAAACCAGAGCTAGAATGGGACACCCATCTATC
Source organism: Charaxes varanes (assembly GCA_024363005.1). Lineage (NCBI taxonomy): Eukaryota > Metazoa > Arthropoda > Insecta > Lepidoptera > Nymphalidae > Charaxes > Charaxes varanes. The sequence continues at coordinate 2,469,126 of JANCMC010042188.1, read as the reverse complement.
ACCCGGTCGTGGCAAGAGCTACTAAACCTAGCGATCGACTGAATTGTCGACCACTGGTGTCATTGACTGCCGTCTGAAGTCATCACCGGAACCCCCATAGTCGTACATTCTTACTACTAATATCACTCAGTGACATAAATCGTGACTTATTAAGTCTTTAGTAAGTTTTACGTGCCTTCCGAAACACAGAGGTGATCGGATATTTAAAAACCAGTGTTACAATGGCTCATCCATCTATTAACCGACCGAGGTAAGAACTGCTTAACCTAGATATCGACTGCAGAACCGATCACTGAGTAAGCTACAACCTCCTCAGACGGTTAAATTATTGTTTGACCTTTGTTTATATGTTTGTACCATGTACTTTTTAATTCAGAATTAACACAGCCGGACAGAGATGCAGGTACAAATTGGTACATGAATGATAAATGTACGATAATTGTCCTCTCAAGGCACCTGCCTACTTTAGGCACGGAATTATTTAGCAGTTCCAAGTAGCTTTTAGCTGGGAGCGCTCTTAGACCCTCTTCAGACTAATATTTTAGATGAACTTTATAACAAAATAAGGATCTGAATTGGAATAAATTTGAAGGAACAGTTTTGTGTTACTCGAAAATGTCCCGTATTAACTTTATTTAGCAGCCTTTATACCTTTTCTTTTTAATAATAGACAACAATCTGATTTATAGAATTTAATTTTGTGTGTAGTTAGGTATATGAAATAAATATTGTCTTTGTTTTATATATTTTAGTTTTATCTTTGTTAAAGCATTTTTGTTGACGAACGACTCACAATGTTGTAGACACGTTATCGCGCTGCTAGCCTTAGTCCTAGGTTCAGGCCGCTAATGTAAGAGTATTGTTTATCATATAAAAAAATCCTGTTAGTCAAAATTTAGTCTGTAAAGCCTTCATTACAATATTCAACTCCCGAAATAAGAATACACAAAATATAGCCGATAAAATTCACCACGTAGGCACTCCAATCGAACACCCGAACGATCGTAACGTCATTAAACTTCACCCACATCTGATTTGAATTCATTGGAAGTTACGTAAGGGTACCTATTCTGCTCCCGCGCTCTCATAATTCCATAAAAGTTCTCGATCATTGTTCGGACGAGTCCAACGTAGAAGGTAGCCACACGTATACCGGTATTCCAGAAGGTTTCATCGTTTCGGAGTACTGTACCAGCAATGTACACGGTACCACGTATCTGTCCTTAGTGAGAGTGTTATTATGCCATAAAATACAATCCTGCTCTCTGGTTACTTTGAGGGTGCTGTCATCGTGAGGTAGAAACGGTCTGATGTCGATCTGAGAGGACATAATGTCTAGAGCGTTTGGATCAGGTAAGTAACTCTCCGGCGACCGATGAACAAAGGAAGACAATACGAAACACGGCACTTTTACTTGTTCAAAATGCTTGCGATCCAACACCTGCATGCAGCACTTTTCGTCCGGCTTCATTGGGTAATAATGTGTGTACTCCCAGTGGTCTTCAGACGCTCTTCCCAAATTGTATAGTGCGAGCCCAGTCAACAGCTCACTGAATCTTCCACCGAATTCCCGGTACTTGTAAACGTAGGTCGGAGGGAGTCCATGGAACACCGGGTACGTTACAAATCCTGAGCAATGACGACACATGAAGTACATTCGAGACGGAGGATGATAAGAATAATGCGCGTGTCTGAGGCTGACATGGTGCTGATGGTGATTGGTTGTCGCGTTCTGTTTATCGAACCTTCCTCTTGGACCGCCATTGATTTTTCCATTAACAAATGCAGCTGATATCAGTATAAGGGCGATGAACGTGAGTTTCATAGTGCAGCTAGGGCGGGTCCCGACACGCAACTGCGGTCGTTCAGGATAAGTCGGCGTGACGCCGGGGGTGATGGCGCCAGCCTGTCGCGCCAGCTCCAGATGAATGAATGTATGGAATACCAAATAAAGTGACTTTTGAGTACGATTTTGGAAGCTATGCGCATATTGCACACGATCTATACGTTTGTTTTTACAACTATTACATATAAATACATTCATTTAGTTGAAAATACAAAACGAAAACCAAAACGGTCATGATGTATATCTTAGAAGAACTATTTCTTTAAGATTTATAGCGAAAAGTGTTATAAAAAACAGTCATCAATAACGAACAGTGAAAATTTCAAGAATTTTACGAGTTCAGTTTACTAAATATTGAAACTAAATGTTAAATTATAATTCAGTAATAGTCAGCATAATTTAATATATTTGTAATAAACGTAGTAAATGACTTCCGTCACTCTTTATATTAATTTTTATATACCCTATCCAATATAATTAAGTCATAAACTAAAATGACAACATAAAAGCTTGCTATTTTTTTTATTTAGCAAGTTCGTGTAAGGGTGGGCCGTAGCGTAAATAAATTAGAAATAGTTTCGCATCGCTGCGGCTTATTTTGTGCCTTGAATTTTCACAGTCTGGTATGCAAGGTCTGATCCCCATTTAAATGGAACGGAATCAACCATTTACCAACGTAATCTAGGGAATGACTCAGTTACAACGACCGCCACAAAGTCCCCTTGTTTTGTTTCTCTACGTTATTTTCTTTATTTCCGGTCACATCGATAACGTAATGTGACCGCAAGAGTATATCATGAATTTTTGTATTTTATGACAATACCGAAATAAACTTCTCAATATATGGTACTTATTTCCTAGTTTTATATATGTTTTTGTCCGAAATTTCGTTTTATTTAAATAGATTTGGAAGTAGTTCATAAAGATTGAAGAACAGAAAGTTGTTGTGTTTCCTGTCCCATTCTTCAGCGTTTAGTACAACTATGTCAAAGATAATAAACATTTAAAAAACATAGAAAATTTTAATATACAAGACAACAATCTCACATAGATTGCATTATGTATAATGCATGTTCCGTGTTACGATCTTGATGCGAAGGATTTAAGCATCTTTGATAAAACGACTTCAAGGAACCGCCTTTCATCCCTTGAAAGTATTCTAGGTATGTTATTACTACAACTATGTCAAAGATAATAAAAGTTTTTAAACGTAGAAGAATATACTAGACAAGACAACAATTTCACAAAGATTGCATCATGTATAATGCACGTTCCGTGTTACGATCATAATGTGAAGGATTTATATAGAGTATCTTTTATAAAATGACTACAATATTATTTCAAGGAACTGCCTTTCATCGTTTAAAAGTATTCTAGGTACTTTATTATTACAACTATGTCAAGGATAATAAAAGTTGTTAAACAGAGGACGATAGGAGGATTTAATAGACAAGACAACAATTTCACATAGATTGCATCATGTATAATGCACGTTCCGTGTTACGTACGATCTTCATGTGTAGAATTTATATAGAGTCTTCTTCTTCTTCCTAGCGTTATCCCGGTTTAAATACCAGTCCGCTTAGATTGTAGAGGATGTGGCTAAGAATTTAAATAGATTATATTTTATAAAATGACTACAATGATATTTCAACCAACCGCCTTTTATCCCTTAAAAGTGTTTCAAGTATGTTGTTACTACAGGATGCAGCTCGGGAACTTTCTTATTGTAAACAATGACAAAAACAAAAGTATCGGTGCTATGGTTTAAGACTGAAATCCGCGAGGCACCCGGTTCAAACCCCACCGTCGTTGGGGTATTGTCGCACCCACTCCTAATACTAGCTTTCAATTGTAGCTTAGTACGAGGGGAAAAGGGAATATTAGACATACCTAAAAAGTATTCCTAATATTGTTAAAAAAAAAGTAATTGCCCCTTTATCGTCTAATAATCGGTTGTTTTATTTTGTTTCTCTTTTAATTATCCCCTTTATTAACTATGACTATAAATAGATTAACTCTTCTCCACATATCGATACCTCCCACGTAAATTGTTGTAACCCCAAAGTCCCGGCTTCACAGTAGCGTTACAAATAACTAACTTGTAATATAACAGTCACTTTTTAATATATTACGGTATAAAATAATGTATTCGTCATTATTGAATATATAATTGGATACGCAAATGTATTATATAATGAGGTTTTTATTTCAATTTACATGTTTGTAATGCTCTACTGTGAAGTAGGAAATTTGGGGTTACAGCGACTTACGTTGGAGGTATCAATATTTAATGAGTTAAGAATAAATTTTATTGTTGTGTTACTTAAGAATGGTATGTTGATTGGAGTATTAATTTTATTTGTAATAGTAAATGAGGTTAAAAAATTAGCGTCAAGTGCTAACGACAATGCTGAGTTGACATACATTTAAAATTCTATCCTTGTCGTTTTAAGAATTCCTGACGTGTACGCGAATTTTCACGATAATCGGTTTAATTTTACTATGTCAGGCACCGTTTTAAATGAAATTAATTGTGATAATTTATTGAACAATTTGTAGGCCATTTATAATCGGTGTTAAATTAAAATATTATACGTGCATATTTTTGTAAAAGAAATGACCACTTTTCACCTCCCACACGATTATTATAAAAGAATGTGTGTTTATCACAGAAATAGCTGAACATGACAGACGGCCTTTTAGTGTTACCGTGATTTCGAGACAACCTTCACCAGAGGACAAGTTACAAATAGGTTTATAAAATACTTTTAATTAAAATTACTATGGTTAAATTTAAACATCATGTTAAGACACGCTTATTCGTAAGGTGCATTATACAGTCGAAGACTATATTAAAGATAAAACTGCTTGGAATTGAGGCGCTGCAGTTTTGTACTTTACAGTTAACGTGCAAAAATTTTAACTCAATTTTGTAAGAAATATTTTTAAAGAAAAGTGGCTAACGAGTTTCTTGCTGATTATTCTCGTGGCTCGACTCTTCCGAATCAGCGGTAGCTTTTAAAATATTTGACCACTCAAAAGAGCTTGTAAAAATGAACTTAAATAAAACATCATTTGAATTTGAATCAAAAAAACATATTCTGCGACTTAGGAGTGAAGATCGAACATTTTAGTATGTCTATCAGTTATATTGAACAATTTGAAGATTTAAATTTGATATTTCCATTATGATTAGACTTTCATGGCAAAAAAAATCTAGATTTACATATATTTTTTTTTATATCACAAGGGGCAAGCGAGCAGATTCATCACCTTTTGTAACATTGATGTAAATAAGTCTTTAGCTATATTTCCATAGATTCCGATTTCAGAAATAGGGAACATGCTGAGTGACGACTGTGACAGAGGGCGGTGTGAAGATGACAACAGCGCAATTTTGAGTTCGTTTCTCAGGCAAACAACAATTTATTCGCTTAAAAAAATCACTCGTATTCGAGTAGAAAATATGGCCTTTTACGTCATATATTCTTCGTTATATAAGACGTCATATATTTTTCGTTATATTTTTCATTAAGGCGAAGGAATAATTTAAACGGAATAAATAGATACTCATGGACGGTGGGCGACCACATTAACGTTTACTACGTGCGACCCATGACATTACGGAGATCACGTTCCCAAGATTACAACGACACAAACATACATACACGTCATACTTCCTAGAATGGAATGAGCAATTTTTATTTATAATATAATAATAATAATTCTATATTATAAAATTACACGTAAAGAATTTTCATTTATATGCACATAGATTGCAGTGTTGACCATATTTACGATTATTTCTGTATAAATAGTTTTGTGTATCTAAGACAATAGCTTTGCCTGCGTCTTGGTCCGCGTAAAATTAGGTGAAAAAAATAGATTCAATTTTAGCGTGATGGTATACATACATATATGTCTATATACCTCCTCGATAAATGGGCTATCTAAGACTGAAAGAATTTTCCAAATCGGACCAGTAGCTCCTGAGATTACTGCGTTCAAGCAAACAAACAAACCATTCAGCTTTATATAAATAAATATATTCAGGACTATATGACACACGGACTTCTGTTACTCAGGAAGGCAACCCTAATGCCTGTGTTTTAAGTAACAGACGCCTGTTACACACAAATACTTCTTTTTGTTGTAGAAATAGATAAATACATACATGTACACAATACACCCCCACCTATGATTTAACCTTGAATACAATGTGATATTAATAAATGCAAAGTAATATACCTCCTATTGGCCTGTAGCCGAACACGGGTTGAAGGCTTGTGAAAATCGTTTGAGTGCATACTTCTTCTTGTCGTTTTAATGGCAAACAAATCGTTTAAAGGTAATTTTGGCCATGTGGTTAGGCCTTACATTTTCGAAGCCCAAAATGATGCAACATTAATTTCCCGATCCGAGGTGGTCATTAAGTCCTCCTGCGGGCAGGTATTGGGGCACGCAGGGCACGGCATAAGATGAGGTAACATTGCAAACTGCAATGGTTTTACAAATTAAACTAAATATTTACCAAAAAAGTATATTTATTATAAAAAAAAATATAATTATCAGGACAGATGAACACAATTTTACATTCAACCTGCAGCTATATTATATTTCAATCATTGATGTACAAAGTTTGACATAATCAGGAGTTACTCTTCATAAAGTCACGATAAATGAAAAATTTATTTGCTTCTGGGATTCGCGTTGTATATCCATGATTTTTTTACAATCTTGTAAATGCAAGAATCTATAAAAACATATTTATATTTGAGACATTCATAGTAGTCCTTAATGTAAACAATGATAACTGTCAAACAAACCCTAGAATAATGAAAATATAAGCCTTTAATCAACAGTTTCGTCGCTCATTTCTAGGGTTTCGCAGTCCTACAAGGAACCCTTATAGTTTCGCTTTGTCCGTCCGTGTGTCCGACAGCAGATTGGTCCATCCGTGGGATATTAAAACTATTAGATGGATTTGATATGCTCCAAGCCTAGGATAGATCCCCCCCCCCTCCCTTATTCGCTGTAAAGCATGAAAAATTAAGAAAAGTAATTAAAAAAAAGTGAATGATTTTAACGCGTAAGCGCGTGACTTCAACGAAGACAACAAAAAAAAACGACCAAATTTTGCCGCTCCCTAAATTTTGCAATCCCGGGCCTACTCATCCTATTGGGAAATCCGCGCCTGATTAGATGTAGAAACTTGAAATTTTCCATGTTGATGGAACATTCTAAAAACTCATTAGGACAATTATTATGAGCGAAATCGGACAACAGCTTCTGAAGTCATTTTATTAATACCATTATCGCGTATCACATAAACTCTTCTATATAAACTATGCGTGTATTATCCACATGTATGTATTTATATATTTCTAAAAAAAAAAGCATTTGTGTATAACAGGCGGCTGTTACCTATGACACAGGCATTAAGTTGTCTACCGTAGGAACAGACATCCGAGTGTCATATAGTCCTGTATATATTTATTATTTATTATAAGCGTGTATTTACACACTCTTTCGATTGCATACACAGTTCTTATAGATTTAATTACATAATCAGTTAACTATTTCTTGAACTAAATACTATTATGGGAGAAAATAAATTGAGATTCAACATATGTGCCTATTTCCTCTATGAACTCTAAGACAGCTAAACTTAAAAAATTCAAAAAATCTTCAGATTGTTCTTTCTTAGTTTTTTTTTAAATTCATTTTTTCATTAGTGATACCCGTAAAAAAACCGAGACGGAATGAAGACACACCTTTTTAATTGTTTATTTATTCTTCATAAGGTTATACACCTAGTTTATTTTTACGTTATCCCCAGAATTCACGTAGATACAATGTGAAATACAAAGGCACTGTTGTAAACGCGTAACAGAAGCGCTAATTTATACACGTTTCAGTTCATTAAAATTAACATGTTTTACTTTTCGAGATGTTTCAATACGTTTTAAAATAATACAAAATATAAACAATAATCCTTGGAGTGAAGTTTTTCTTTTTAATAGATGTCTCATATTTCATAATTACTAAAACATCAAATTTTGTATTTGTCATTTAAGTAAACTACGAATTTCCCTTTAATTTTATTACCTCAGAACTTTCGACTGGGTGATCCGATTTTGATGATTCTCTTTTTATTTGAAAGCTGATGCTTTCTGCGTGGACTCCGGAACTGGACCAAATTGAAATGTGTTCAATTTGGTCCAGTTCTAACAATTTGAAGTAAGTTTTTATTTTTGTTAATGCTTTATAATTATTAACCTTAAATAAAGGACATTGTTACATCTTTCAATATGTATAAATCTAAATTATTAGAATTAAAACTAAATTTTAAATAAGAAAAAGTATATACGATTATGGTGTAAAAATTCCATTATATTAACAGTGTATAGAAATATATAAAAAAGCTTAATTCTTGTTGGACGGACCTGTTACATTAAATAATTAATATATATTGTGTCAGTTTGTAAGGAATGTTAAAAAAAAAATCTGAAATGTCAGTGCGAAAAAGAAACATTCGCACTTTATACAGCCATCATTACTATTTAATTGCATTTTAAATGCAGAACACTTGAACAAATTAATCATCAGCACAATTTGCTCCGATGGAACAAATCTTATAATGGTGGAGCCAGACATAGCTCAAAGTGTTTGTAAATTTTTGTCCTTGAAGACTACAAAGTTCTACAAAACTTTGCGCAGCTACACAAAGTCCCTGGCCACACTACATGATCCTTTACTAAATTACATCCTCCTACATATAAATATGTCGAGGGCCCTTAAACCTCGTCAGTTCCACCCTATCAATAAATCCCCTCTTAGATGACGCCTACTAAATAAAAACCAAACCACCCTGCCAAATTCTGTCTTTGTACGTCAAACTATTTTCGCGTTCTCATGATAAATTACCCGACTCGGCGCCAACATAAATACTCACTACAATTGCTTAAATATCTTGATACATTGGTCCTATTTTGATGAATCGACAACGAAAAATTATATGGAACATAGCGTAGTAATACATACTAATGACATTTTTAAATTAGTTTATAGTTAGTGTGATAATCTAATATACAAATATGCAGTTACTTAAATATATTTTGAGGTAGTGGACCGACTTTGATGAAACAAAAACTAAATGTTACTCGAAATATAGTTTTACAAATTTTTGTGAAGAATTATTAGTTTCATTTCATTTTTAATACGTGTAATTTAAACAGATTATACGCATTCATGTATGAATTTTGTGGCGTCCTTCTTGGGAGGCCTATAGCTAGCAGTACGCATTAAATGGATGAAATTATAATGACGCTTAAGGTAAAATATAGGCGGGCGGAGACGACATTTTTCAGTTTTTGCCCCACCTTGAAAAAATTCAAGATTCGGGGCCGAATTCATCTCCTCTCCGCCATCCATCTCTAAATTCACCTCCATCTTTTATATCCTTTCCCTGATCAGGTGCCTCGACCAAACTCTAGCGTCAGTGGCGGCCTGCTCTGATAGGTTGTTTAACAATTAATAATAAAATATTACCAAAAGGTATAATATATTTATTTTAAATGCAGAAAGTTCACACAACGTATAATTGACAAATCACAGAGCTAAATTAATTATTCTTATTGGCTGTTGATACATTTGAGTCATTTGAGAGATGATTTAATAAGATAATGTTAACAAATAGTTAAGCCTCTGTTACTGAGTTCCTAGGATTACAAATAGACTGTAATCTTACATGGAAAGCACACATCGCCTGTGTATGTAATAGATTTAATCAATTGAATCAACTTTCTTTCCCCTTATTTAAATTGTCACAAATATCATTAATGACTACATAACACGATACAATCTATGATCAGAAAGGACCCCTTTTCTGCTTCGAACCAAAATAATGCAGTAATGCTGCATGAAATTTCATTATTGCACTGCTTTTTATTTTCATATAAAATCACCACAGAGGTTTAATGCTTCCCATTAAGTTTCATATAAAATGTACGGATCAAAAAGATACTGGCTAAATATATAAATAAAAAAAAAATGGCGCGCAGTCTGTATCATTGTAAAACTTTGATAGTTCATATTTATCAAGAAAAGTTTAAAAAATGGAAACAGACAGCGATGTACTTGAACGTGCTGAAGTGAGTAATTAATGCACTCGTGTTAATTTAATGCCAACCAACACAACACTCGTACATTGATGACTCACTTTGTGCTCGGTGCAATAATCTACTATAACCATGCATCCGTCATTATAACATACCATGCGCATGTCGCATCACTTTTATGATATAGACTTTAGGGTCACCTTTTGTGGAGCCAAAAGGGGATTTGCGCAATACTCGAGCGAGCCAGAAAAGCATACAGGAAGGACCCTTGTACCCTGCAATGTATATATAATAATAATGCAATGTACCCCCACCAAATATGAACTCTTAATTAAGGGCGGGCGGTTCTTTACACTCTTAGAAAATTCGGACGCGTCAGATTAAGATAGGATAAGTGGAGATAAGCTTCCATTTCAATAATCTAACGAATTCCGGGTGAAATAAGATGATAAGAGAGTCACAAAGTTATTAATTTCATTTTTATTTAAAGAAAAAGTTATGGCTAACAGTTATCAATAGAACCTTAAGTAAAGGTAAACACAATTACAAATTTTTACATGTAAGTGTAGTTGTAAAAAAACGTTTGCTCCTTGTTGGTCACATATCAGAGAGCGATTGTTTTTTTATATTGTGAAGGAAATCCTTTAAGGATAAAAGTAAATATAATTTGACTAAGACACTAACGCGTTCGTAATGGTTTTAGCTACAGCTAAAACCATTACGAACGCCTGATGCGTACGCTCCGGGCGTTATTAACGTCATGAACTTATCTTAACATAACCCTCTTTTTAGTTTTTCACCTAATCTACGAAATCTAATCGATTTGACAACGCTTTTATGACTACAAAGTTCAAGGGATTACAGACCTCAGTAGTTGGTGTTAATTTCAACTTTATACCTGTTTGTGTTTCTGAGAAAAAGGGTATTGTCAGACAAACACACAAATAGACAAACAGACACTGTTGCAACGACAAATTTTCGGATTTTTTCCTCTACTTGTTGCTACAAGATGTAGCTTCTTACCAAATTTCATGATTCAAGGTCAACCAATAATTTCGTTATTTAGAGCAACGACTCGAACAAATACAAAAATAATGTGGAAAGGAGATAATTTTGTTGAGTATTACGATTGGTGATGATCATTGGAAAAAAATATGTCATTTGATGTCTTTTTTAAGAGAGCGGTGAAAGAATTCTAAAATATTGTAACGTTATGATATTATTTTAAATATTACTAGCAATGATAAAAACGTGCATAAAGTCTAATCAATAATGTAAAACTTCGCCTTTACCTCTAAATATGAAAAAAAAAACCGGTATATTAAATTAAGTCTGCTACGATGGTATGACCACGTCAAAAGAGAGCCACTTGAATTCATAGGCAATACAACACTTAACCTTAACATACCTGGCAGATGGCGCAGAGGACCACCAAGATTGCGATGGTTAAGTGTTGTCACAGAAACCATAAAGAGCTGCGATCTTTTACAATATCCGGGATAGAGCGAAATGGAAGAAGATTAGGAAAGTGGACTCCGTCACAAGTTGGGACTGACGCTAAGAAGAAAAAGAATCATAAAGCTAATTGGTGGTGGACAGGGTATATTCAATTCCTCGAGGCACCATTTTAATATCACGTTGGGCTATTCCGTTTTGCGTCCAGTCCTAAATCAAGATTTACGCTAAAAATTGATAGCGAAAATTTAGTATAAGACATAAAACTAAGGTGTTGCTACTTTTCTTATTAAAATAATAATGAAAAATACAAATTATATTCAATAACAAGATAAATTACATTGTTAATCGGATGGATTCGTTTTTTGTGTATATTTATTAAGAATCCTGGGGCAACGAAACGTTTTCCAATATCCGTCAATTCATTCTAATAACCGATGTTAAAATTTACAAACAGTCAACTCAGTTCTGAAGTAGACATCTGTTACGTATTGAATATAGTTTAGACAAACTGAAAATTATTACCGCAAACTATAGGCAAATGTGCTAAGAAATAAAATAAACAGGTACATTACGAGTAAACTGTCATGAGACGCGATATTATGCGTATGTTAAAAAGACTTTGCAAGCATAAGCTCTCAAAGATACGATTCTCAAAGCCGTACGACATCCGGCTTATAAACGTTCCTCTCTTCCCTTTTCGCGTATGTTTTAAAAGGCGACTAGTGATATTCCTGTATTGTGTACATATCCATATCTGTATAGTTATAATATAAAAGGAAGATTCAATCCCTGGCCCTAAAACAATACGTGTGTGTATATATACATAGTTATTGAAACCTACGTCCCAACATCCCAGAAGTAATATCTTGCATCTCATATGATGAGAGGAACTTTTACAATTGTTGAAATTTCATTTTGAATTATTTTTCCACGAAATAAAGACAGCAATCAGTCAAGTCTTATTCACAATTTAGACCTGCCGGTCTGGGGAAGTACCAATATAAATTGGGTAGACCTGCTATGGCCAAACAAATAACTTCGTGTGGTGTTCCTGCTGCTAACTTGGCTTACATACGTTCTTCCGATGGGCGAGTAGCGCAACGTCTTGTCCCACAAAAAGAGGTTTTGGATAAGCACCATCCAATCACTTAATTTTTTATAAAACCATCGTACCATCGGCATCGTGTTGAGAAATCAGTGTTTGATGACTGATGACACACTGATGTGTGTGTGCGCTAGGAGGCATTTAGTAGAGACTTAAATAAATAGAAATAAAGTTTTTGTTGTTAGAGAATCGCACATCAGTAGCCAGAGTTCAAATTATCACTCGCCCAATGACGTAATGTGATAATGCAGTGGTCAATTATTCATCGTTTACCGTTAGAGATAAGCGAAGTTCAACAATTTGTGGAATTAAAGAGATATTATATTTGTTTCTTAATACAATGATATTTATTTATCTGTTGGACTAATGTTCTTAATTGCACGATACGTTTATGAGTGCTATACGAAAAAAAATTCCGACTTCTTTGCTATCAAAATAAAAAATATGCATAAATTTAGACGTTGCCGCCGAGAATTTACGTTTTATTTTATTTTTTCATAAATTAAGTTTAATAATTTATTTGCGTAATTGATACTTAGCTTATTGAAATTCAGTTTTCAGCTTTAAAATATATAACATATTTAAAAGCTGCACTACATATATACAACATGATTAAGTTTTTATATTTGGTCTTTGGTTTTAAAGTTTTATATTTGGAAATTCATTAAAGTTATGATTAGAAGTGTGTTTAAAAAAGTTACTTAAATACTGATAGCATTTTACGCATAAATTTTGGCGGCGAGAGAGTTAACTATGGGTCTCTAGGTGACGTAACTACATAGTTAGTACGTGCGATAAGCGAAGTTAACTAATGAATAAAGGAAACAGACATATTACATTTGAAGTAGCAGTTCGCCAGTCTACGGCCATGAGTCAAGGTGGCACGATGTGTATACTTGTGTCATTCATTAATGTATTGTAAATTATTCGTTAATTATACAAATCCGTGATCAAATAACTTTATATATAGTATTTACTGTGCTTATGTCCACAATTATAAAACAGTGGAGTCGTCATTACAACAAACACTTTCATATAAGACTTAAAGATCTCACTTGTATGAAAGATTTGATGAAATATAAACTGTCTCTTAATTAATAATAAAATTTTATGGAAATCTACGGAGGAGGCCTATGTCCAGCAGTGGACGTCAGCGGGCTGAAAGAAGAAGAAGAAGAACCTTTAAATAGGATTGACTTAATGTTGCTATATTCATAAGGAGATTATATTATTGAACATAATACGCTAATGAAATTAAGTGCCTCGCGTTTAAGAGAAATCGATGTAGGCACTAACCACAGTGATACATTTGGTGTTACGGTTAAACGATCGAGTTAGTTGGTCGGTTTCTGCCACGTTCCTAATACTGCACTTGCGGTTTACCCCGGGCTATGTAGATGCATTTAACATTTCTCGTTCTATCCTGCCTAATAATATTGTGCATTTAGATGGGTGCAACAATTTCGTGTACTCGTTAGAACTACAACTTTGTGGAAAAAATTCTAAGTACGAAATCTTCTATTTAATCTCGACTTCTTTAGCCAGAAAAAGAGCTTTTCAAACTATGTAAGACTTTTAGATTTTATAATCCTACTAATATTATAAATCGCGTAAGTTTGTGCACATGGATGTATGGATGTTTAGATGTATGTTTAACACTCTTTCACGGAAATACTAGTGAATGGATTTTATTAAAACTTTACAATAATATAGTTTATACATAAGAATAACACATACACTATAAATTATAAAGATATTGCGTGAATTGCCCAAAATATAACAACAAATGTCAAGTAAGTATAAGAAAATTCTGTTATCTGTGACCTATTCTGGCGAGCATTAAAAAAACCGTTAGAGTAACACGTATATAGTGTACGACGGAATTGTTTATCTTAAATAGTTTTACAAAAAAACCTGTGACAGCATATATCTATCATTCATGTTTAAGCCATTATCGCCAAAATAGTAAACCATTATGGAACGGGAACGGGAATGGGAACGGGAATGGGAACGGAACAATATTATACGATAATAGAATGCAGTAAATAGTAAGTAACCTAACATCCGGGATGGACAGCGTCTGCCGGGTCCGCTAGTTAAAAATAAATTTAATAGTAAATGATAAAGGATTTTTTTTAATGATTAAATCTGAAAAAGTCCCACAAACTCTGAAAAATTATAATTCTGACTGGGATTTTTTTCCAGAAGGGCATAAATATAATCTAGTAACTTCTGGTATGATATTATTTACATTTTATAATAGCCAATGTTAAGACAATTTTGAGAAGAGCATCCATTATATTTGGTACTTTACTGTATAATATATTTAGTTGCAAATCAAACTGCTAATGAACGCAAGCTAATCTATTAATAGTTTCTGCATTAACCACGTTTCTAATTCACAGTAAGTGGTTGTCGAATATTGCAATATTAGGCAATAACATGCAGTATTAGGCAAGAGTATTAGGCGAGAGATTAGGCAAGAGTATTAGGAGAGAGATTAGGCAAGAGTATTAGGAGAGAGATTAGGCAAGAGTATTAGGCAAGCGTATTAGGCATAAAGTTATCGATATCGATATTTGAAGTGATGCTCTACCGAAATTAAAGAAAAAACTAAAGGATTACTTTTTTACTCAATACATTAGTTAGCATATCACGCATAAATAACAATTCGCTTTAAAAATTTAAAATGTAATTCTTATTTACTTTATATTACTAATTCTGCGTTTTGTTATAGATTATATATATTTTTACTTTCTAATTTGAATTAATTTATTTTACCTTTTAATGTAAATACATTTTAGTTAATCATGATTTTAAAATCTCAATTTTTGTAATTCTCAGCTTTCTAATGTTAATTTTTGTAATGTATTTTAGAACCGCTTTGGTGAGCTAGCTACTATGCTGGCTCTTTAATATTTTGTTTATACAATTCTGTAATCATGTAGGACCACGTTTTATTTAGCAAGTTGAGGGAACCAGTAAGTGAGTCTGCAATGCAACATAGGTTATAATTTAGCATAATCAGTGTTGTATTCAATTTTGTATTGTAACCTGTTGGCGCCCAAATAAATAAACAAATAGAGAAACGAAAGAAAGAAAGTATTTATTGCTATGACATGCCTCGATGTTATAAAGTCCACAACCGTGCGATTCTGTAGAAACTTGTTACCTCGTATAATTCCTCTGTGGAATCAGTTGCCAGCTTCGGTATTTCCGAACGGATACGACTTAGGGTCTTTCAAGAAAAGAGCATACTCATTTCTCAAAGGCCGGCAACGCATCTGCGAGCCCTCTGGGTGTTGCAGTTGTCCATGGGCGTCGCCACTTATGTGAATGTCGCCTGCTCGTTTGCCCCTTGTTATATATAAAAAAATGTTATACGAAAACGTTATTGATCTCTATGGTTTAGTAAAATTTTTTATCTGCAAAGAAATTGTCAATTCATGGAATCTCCCCGTATCCCGCAGCTTACCGTATTAACTCTCCTAATGGTACGACAAGCATAAAACAATTCTAATGACAACACATCAGCGTCACGTTCAGTTGAGCATATCGACCTTCGCTCCCACCTTTCATTCCTCGCCGAAAAGCCTTCCACCTTGGTGTGCCTTCCCCACAATGTTAAAAAATGTGTACATATTTAACAAGCATTAAGCAATCCGATTACAACAAGCATTAAGGTCCGATTTCGCAAATTAATTTTTTGTTATGTTTGTTATTATCAGAAAAAGGTTCTTTTTAAAAATAGAAGTTATCTATGTAAATAAAAATGAGTTTCCAAAATTTCTGTACGAATATTACTTCCGAAGGACTGCACCAAAATGGATAATTATTTTTTGTTGTGTTCGTTATTTGTAGGAAAATGTACACTAAAAAGTTTCTGTCTGGTTGTTACTGGTAATTTTCTAAAATATTGGGAACGGGAATAATAATATGGCATACTAGAATGTAGTAAATAGTTAGTAACCCATCCTTTAGGCGGGATAGCATCTGCCTAAAGGTCTGCTAGTTTTAAATAATCAGTCTTCTTTGTAGAAGTTTATGTAACTATTTTCACTTCATAAAAACTATGTAACTAGAAAACCTGATTATTTTTGTTGATATTATGATATTTTTTTTTTACATTTTTCGGAAACAAAATTGTACAAGGAGAACAAATTACAAAAGCATAAATCAGTGTCTCTTTCCACTAATAATAAATCTTAATAACACAGAGACAAAGTGAAAACAAAAACAGAACTAAGGAAGAATTAACACATTACTTTAATTTTAATAAAAGAACTTGAATTCCGCACAATAAAAACGAAATCTAAAAGTAGTGTTGAATAAAAGCTTCCAGTGTGTATAATTTGTTGGAACCTGTGACGTATTGTTGTAGAATGACGTGAATGTTACAGGATTCTTTTAAAACATATCAAAAGTGACCACGTTGATGCCAGTGTTCGGCAAATCGCTTTCAGCGTGTGTTGGAAATATAAAAGTTTTCATCGTTTATTCGTGGGAAAAATTGCCCCTTCGGGTGTCGCTGCTCAAACATTTCTGTAACAAAGCTCCCCAATGCTAACATAACCATTAAAATATATGTATAAGCAAACGTTTATCTCGAATGCTCGACTTAGGGATTTTCAAAAAAATTTCATACTCGCACCTGCGAGCTTTCTGGTAGTATAAAGCAGCGGCGTTAGTTGTCGAGGTACTCAAGTGAAGATTTAATTTTAAAATTTAAATTTTTACATCTTAGTTTTGATCCGACGCGGTCTAGAAAATCATAAACACGTAAAAAAAAAAACTTCTAATTGACGACTTTTAGGCTCTTTTGCTAAAGGACCTATAATAAAGTTCACGATCTGATATTTACCTATCTCGTCTGTTCTTCTGCGTTGAATGGGGTTACTTTTTAATATTTGCGTGCGATAGCAAACGTAAACGGCTACGTACGTAGCAAGCGCTACGCTCGTAACTGCGTCTGTCTGTAGCCGCACTTGTCGCGTAGAGCGCGCCGTGTCTCAATGGTGCCCCGGGACTTGAACAGCGCTGCCTGAAGGACACGTTAGTGTCCTCAGACAAATCCCTGAATCTTTTAAAGTTTGCGCAGTTTTGCATTAATCTCATAACTAACGCGTCGTTGTAAGGAACCTATATCCCGTATCGTCTCGATTATATTGTTCGGATAAGAATTATATGACGTTATCCAATAATTTGTCGATCCACCGCGGCCGTGCGCCCGATATATCGAGTTAATTAAGCCATGTCTAGTCCCGCATCGCGTCTAGTATACCTGTAACGTGTCAAGGTCAACGACCGCAGAATTGGTGGTGGAAACTTCGGGACTGACTTATGTATGTACGAATGTGTAGAGAACGAATAATCTCATCTTTTCATATTGTTATATATTTATTACTTTGGCTATATTCGGAAAATATTATTAGTTTTTTATGATAAATAGAATATATACGTCATTTATTGTATAAACTGTATATACAATATATAGGTCTTCAACTTAATAAGGTAACAATAGTTTGCCATTTTAGGCGTGCAACAGATTAAGTTTACTAATTAATTATTTAATTAACAGTCAATTACAAATCAATTCAAATAAAAATACAAATTCAATGATATATGAGTAAAATAATGTAATCGAGTCTAGTACAATAACTATTAGGTTTGTTTTTTAAAGGTGTTCCAGAAGACGACGTCAACGCGAAACCGAGTAATATGCCAAATAAGTTTTAACACCATATTTTGAAAAATATTTTAATTCAATCCTGATATCGTAATAAAGTATAAAATTACTGTAAATAAACTGTAAAAGTTTTATTTTCATTTTATAAAATCAATCTATGCTATAAAATCAAATTTTTATTTAATATTTCAAGTTTCGCACGAAAAAGTTAGCTGTCATCCTGTTTCTGCTCGTGACGCCATACAGCGTCTGACACGTCCACAAAGTACCGATTTTAAGAATTTTTAAAAATAATGAATTTCAGTGTATATGTATCAAACCTTCCAATGAGCAGCGCCAATAATAAACGGCAGTTTTTGTACTGCGGTCGTCGTCATCCGTACAGCGCCATCTAGTTTTGCTTTGGTGTAACCTTTTCCACTCGACATTTTTGCCATCTTGTTATGTAGCGGCAGCTACAGTACTTTACTTTATTATTTTAATATTATTAATTAATAAAATAATGTAATTTTTTAGCACATATGCATGATGTGTATGCCTGTAATTAAGATTGTACTTAAATAATATTTCTTACTTAATAAATTGTAATGCACATCATAAGTGCATTCTTGTTAGAATTCCAATTATGAATAAATAAGTAGATATACAAGTAATGCATCCAAAAATAATACATCAAAAAAACTTCTAAATTTCACAATCATTCATTTTTACAGCGACGAAATCGCGGATATAAGCTTGTATAAAATATTAGATATATTGTACACATTATGATGTGAAATGCTATGTTAATGCTGGTATGTAATTAAGTACTTTCTACTGCTGTGTTTTATTTCTTACTAGCTGTGCCCACGTATTAGGTAAAATATATCCTATAGCCTTCCTCAATAAATTGGCTATCTAACACTGAAATAATTTTTCCAATCGGACCAGTACCTCCTGAGATTAGCGCCTTCAAACAAACAAACTCTTCAGCTTTTAAATATATTAGTATAGAAAGCTTTAGCCACTATAGCAATCTTTTTCCTTTGGAGTTACGGAACCCTAAAAACCGACTTCAAATTGTCAGAACTGGACCAAATTGAAATGGAACCAAACGGGAAGGACCAGCTTTAAAGTGAAAAAAAATCATCAAAATCATTTCACCCAGTCAAAACTACTGAGGTAACAAACAATAAAACAAATTGAGAATTCAAATTGAGAACCTTTTTTGAAGTCGATTGATTATGAAAAAATAAATAACTCACACTTAACGTTTAACGGAATTTGTTCTGAAGTAGGTATGGGCATCAAATAAAATGATAAATTTAATCGATATATTTTCCCCATAAGGTTTCCTCATATATGGTTTATCCGTTAGCGACATCCATGTTACATAATAATTATGAGATCTTCGATTTTATCATAGTGGGGCAAACCTTTGTTTTCCTTCCTCAAAATACATATTAAGCATAGATACCTATACTAAGAAGAAAACAATGGGTACCTACGGGGTGCGCCACGGGAAATTCCTCACTTTAAACAATGATAAAACCAAAAGCTATAAGTAGGTATAATTAATATAAGACTAGAGGTGCCCGCTTCGACTAGAGGACTTCGTCTGCGTAAAATTAGTTTAAACAAATTAGATTCAATATTAGCGTGATGTTTAGCCTATAGCCTTCCTCGATAAATGGGCTATCGAACACGGAAAGAATTTTTCAAATCGAACCAGTAGTTCCTCAGATTATTGCGTTCAAACAAACTCTTCAGCTTTAAATATTAGTTAAGATATAATTTTTTTTAACCGATTCCGAAAAAGTTCTCAATTCGATTATATTTTTTTTTTCATTTTATTATGTCAGAACTGACTGAGTCAACTGATTTTGATGATTCTTTTTTTATATGAAGGCTGATGCTTCCCATGCGGTCCCGTTTTAATCAGGTCCAATTGTGACAATTTGAATTCTTTTTTTAAAAAAAGAAAGAAATATTATTAAATAAATAGCGGCCCTCTTGAAGGTGGCCGATATTCTGCTCAATACACTGAGTGAGACGAAAACTTTTATAAAAGTGGACCATATCGCAGCGATTAGTATACACCACTTATTTGAGATGTCCCCAAACAAAAAAATGACAGAGACTAAATCAGGCGAGAACGCTGTCCACTCTACATTACCCCTTAAAGAAAAAACATAGAAACTCTTTAAGTATATCTCAAATCTCTGGTGTGTATTAATCTTCCAAAAACCTTGGATGAGCTAAAGAATTATATTCGTCATGCTTCGCTAATATCAATACCGAAATGCTTTTTAAGTTAATCAAAACTTTCGCTTTCGACTCTCTCGATGTAATCAGCAGAACGTTGGCCACCTTAAAGAAGAACTTTTAAAAAAAATAACAACAAAAAAGCCGCCATTTGTACCATAGTATGAACTATTACTAAAAGTGTATTTCTGTAACTCGAGTACAATAAAGAATACATAAATACAAAAACTGTCAATGTTCACCTATGTATTAAAAAAATTAATGATCTCCAACAGTTTTTGATTTATCATTCTTTAAAATAAGGAAATTCCCACTCCCCACCCTGAATTACCTTTGTTATATTGGCTCTTTTATCAACTGTTAGTATAACTTTGTCTTTAAAAATAAAAAAGGGCCTTTAAAGTAATAAATATGATCGGAACCTACTTTGTTGTTGCTGAATTGTACTAGCAATGTTGTCGTTAACACAAATTGCTGTACGTAAATAAATAAATAAAATATAAATATATACAGGACTATATAACACACGGACGTCTGTCCCTAAGGTAGACAACTTAATGCCTGTGTTATAGGTAACAGACGCCTGTTATACACGAATAGCCCCAAAAACTTCGTTTCAACAGCGCCATGCCACTTTATATCTTATCGCATAATATTAAAGTTGACAATTGTTTAATCTTTTCAACTTTAACGGATGAGGTCATATGTTTTTTACTTACTGCTATCTACTTAAAATAATACTAATATAAGCTATAGAGCTTAGTGGTAAAAGGGAGGTTTGAAAGTCGTACGCTAACCGGTTCTAAACCCGACATCGCTGAACTGTCGTACCCACTCCAGAACATAACTTTTAAGCCTTATTTGAGAGATCAGTCAAAATACCTAGAAATTCTTTTAAAGAGAGATTTAGAACAATCTTTAAAAATAATACTTAATTTTTCACTTAAATATTAATAACAATGTGCATATCCTTTCTGATTAATTATTTTATATACAATGTTTCTCTATTATGTGTTTTTTATATAATAATTAGACATAATTGGACGGCCCCTACGTACTAAATGACATCTCGAAAACGTAGGTTCTTAAGAGAGTCAAATAGAGAATCAAATCAATGTAAAATCACTTAATATGCGATAATGTACCTTTAATACTACAATATTATGACAAATTCAAAATTTTATACATGTTACAACTTACGAATGACTATTTTTACGTCTATATTTAAATAATTCCATAAAAGTTATATCTAAGTTACCTGTTTAAATACGTAGAGAACAAATAACAACAGAATGTTATTTTATGATAAAGTTATCGGTAATATGAAAGTGTTATTGTAATGGCTCGTATTTAAAAAAATTCTTTGAAGTTGCGAAATCATTAAAGGTAAATAATAATTGAACTCAGATGATAGAAATATTTCTATCATCTGAGTTCAAACAGATATTTGGGATATGACTTCACAAACGTTTACTTTCAATAAAAAAATATACATTTATGACCTGAATAATGTCTTAAATAAATTGTAATATTATTTATTAAAATATTTTATATAAATATTGCTTCAATGACTCTGTCGTAGTATAAGATGTCATGTCTAATATGACTGTATTTACTTGGATCGATGATTGAGTGGCACGCATTTTAAATCACAGAATAAAAATAAAAAAGTTAAAATATTTACATTGTCCGCTCCTCTTTTTCTATTCCTTTGGAATGACCATAATCGTATTTTTATACGTTTTGAACATCTGCTAAAATAGTACGCATAAAAATATGTCAGCGTATTAATAATCTGGTGCCTATTATGTAATTAAAAAATTGCGATTTATAACATGTCACTTTGTACGTTGGGATTATAGACTTTTTTACATTACATATTATATTACAATGAATTCTTGTTTAGTTGACGAATTGGATATTAAAGGTTTATTATTTATTCATTGTTATTATATAAGTAAAAATATGGAAGATATAAAAGCCATGAAATATAACTAGTATGCGCTAAGCTGGCAAATAAAAATCGCATAATAGGACTTAAAAGCCACTGGGGGTGTAATTTCATCCACCTCTTTCTGGGTTTCAAGAACCCCTACAATGCATTATACTCGTAGACTTCAGTAAACAGCTTTATTTTATTTGCCCAGTATTGTGAAGAAAAAGTTTTTTTCTTATTTTTAGCTTTAGATGGACCTTGGACTTTATATTTTTGTATATTATATATAGATAAATAAAATTGATGTGTATGTTTGTAAAATCGAATTATAGTAGATTATTGCACCGAGCGCAAAGTGAGTAATTAATGCACGAGAGTTATGATGGTTCACGAGCAAATGCGAGGGCGCTAAATTAAGAAGAGGTCATTAATTTTACTCACTTCAGGAAGGTGCGTAATCTACTTTTCTTTTAACTACATCGCTGTCTGTTTTCATTTTTTAAACTTTTCTTGCCAAATATGTAGTGTTAAAGTATTTACACTGGTATAGAAAAAAAAATATTTTCAGCCAGTATGTTTTTGATCCAATGCATACATTTTATATTAAACTTAAACCTCTGTGGTAAATTGATATCAAAATAAGAAGCAGTGCAGTGTTGAAATTTAATACAACATTTTTAATTCAAATTTGATTTTTTAATATCACTTATAATATGTACCTACATAAATAGATAGGAAAACACACACAGAATATTAGGAGTGCTTTTAAAGTATGTCTAATATTCCCTTTCACCCCCTCCTACTAAGCTTAAATTCAAAGCTTGTATTAGGAGTGAGTACGACAATACCCAACGGTGGTGGGTTTTGAACCGGGTACCTTGCGGATTTCAGTCCATACCTTATACCGTTGAGCTATTAAGGCTATTTTCAAATAATTTAACAAGTACGTCCCGCCTGCATATAATTTTTTAACGATGCGGCCCACGTACGTCTTATTATTTAACAAAGTGAAATCCTTCCTACCAAAAAAATTGGCGAGTCCTGAGAGTAAAATATTATAAATAAACATAATACATAATAATTTAACATTATTATGTAAACCTATTGAAATAATAAATATATTGTACAAAGTGCAAGTGATGCATTTGATGGTCCCAAACTCGAACCACAGACAAAAGAAAGGCCGGGGGCGGCGGTTAGAGCATTATTGCGCGGCGGGGGGGGGGGGGGGGGGTCGGCCGGCTTTTTCCCCTATTGGGAGCTTCTAAAATTTACGCGGACGGGGAAACAGCTGGTATTTCATAACCACTGTTGCAATTGTAGAATAGATATTCTTAAAATTTCGGAGTATGAAAACAGTAAATCGTATGTTATATAATAAATACGCAACTATATTAAACAAAATATATATTTTTTTGGCTGTATAGTAATGAAGAATCTTACAGATCGAACCTTTTCGGTATCCCATAAACATAGTAGGCATATCTTTCCAAGTGTTATACGGGAAATATTCCATTATGTAACAAGTATTACACGCGCAAGCGTAACCCCTAAGGGGCTGCAACACAATAGGTATTTTCTCTATCCGTTCAGGAATTAACTCCTAATTTATTATTTACTTCAATTCCCTCGGCTAACTCACAAGAGCTCCGACGTAAGGTGGGAATAGAAAACTATTTTTCTCGCTCCCGAAACAAACATACTTTTTCAGGAAATTATCTTTTATTTTATTGCTAACTAGCTATACTCTGCAACGTCGTCCGCGTGTTTTCAGAAACTATCAATTTTGTGGATTGTCATTTTTTTTTGCGGAATCCCAATAATATTGTAAGTAGTGATAATCCTTGTAACATTAGCTAAGTGCCGGAGTAAATCCTCTCGAAATCGGTCCAACCAACTGTTTCGGAGATAACCCGGTACAAACATTTTTTTAAATGAGTGTTTTTGTTATAGGTTTGGTATATATTACAGCTGTGGGCCACTCTCATCATTAGGGGCTTAAAAAATAGTCCTCAGACGTACCAAATATTTATACAAATTTTCATAAGAACTGGTCAAGCCTTTTCGAGGAGTTTGGCGATAAACACTGTGACACGAAAATTTTATATATTAGGTAAATAATCATAAGTAATTGGTGAATAAATTTTATTTTGGCGTCACAAACAGGCACTTCAACTTTATTTATATGTATAGAATAGCTGTTTTCCCGCGCCTTTATTTGCTTTAAAATTTATTTCGAATCCTAATTCCTTTACAGATAATAAAATAGCTTATAAATTTTTTTTATTTCCAGCCGCTTCAACATGAAAAATAGATAGTCATTACCTGTAATAATACTGTTTTTTTTTTTAGAAATGTATTTCACAAAAAGGCCGGTGTTCCGTCACAATAAATATTTTCCTTTTGTGTTCAGGAGTTAACTCCTAAGTTATTGTTCACTTGAATTCCCTTGGTTATTTGTCAAAAGCCATTTCGTAAGGTGGGAAATTTAATAATATATAACTTGTTCTCCGAATAAGCCGAATTTCTTTAAGAAGCAAAAAATGTAATGTACACATTTTTTTTGTACTTTTACTCAAAAATAATTTGAGTAATGCTAAGGATGTTTCAGGATTTATAAGTTACCTAGTTCTTGTCTAAAACATCAAAGGTTTACAGACTTAGAAAAATCTATAATACGAAATTCGATTGTCCGACCTTTGTCTTGTGTCAGTTATTTATCTGCCTTATTTGAAGATTGACAGCACAATAAGATGACTGTTCACCGGATGCATTGTTTAGGAAAAATCATTTATTTATATTGTACCCTACGGATACTACACATTAATATGGACCATACAGACATTGTCTCGTCCGAATTAAGGCTCGTCTCTTATTAGCCAATTAAACACTCTAGTCTTTTCGATAATAGGTGACAGTGACCGAAAGTTTTATGAAATCATAATTTTACATGGCAAGTTAGTCAGTCAAAAGGTCTAGCAAGAACGTCATCTGTTTTAAATATTCTGATGTATCGAACAAATCTGTTTGTATGTCAATCAGTATTTTTAAATAATCTTTCGACTTTTTCTTTTTTTATTATCTTTTATGCCTTGACTGAAATGATGGGAGAGAACCAAAACAAACAGAATCTATAACTGTCCGTCAATTTTCGAGTTTTTGTCAGACTAAGGGACAAATATTGACGTGTATGTATATATATATATATAGTTTTTTACTGAATATATGTACTTATACAAGACTCACAGATGTATTTTAACCCTTGAATAGCAAAGCACTGCTAACATACTAATCACTGTTGCTTTTCTTTAAAGAATAATTGATAAGAACATACAATAAAACAAATTTAATAAACGAATGAAAGATATGTGTAGATATAGACTAAGTGTTTTCTGTGAATTTGAAGTCTGATATAGGTTCATTTCTGATATAATATTCAGATATAAATTGTAGTGTATACATGGAGGAGGGTAGTTGTTTATAAGACTATAAATACAGAGACAATCGGTTAAGCGGGAGAGTTCTGTTACGACCGTTGACTGGGTAACAACTATCTAAGTACATTGTGAACAGTGTAATTACGACGCGTGCATACACCAATTTGGTGAGATATAATTACAGTAAATATTTAATAATATTTACGTAGTGTCACAAGTCCCAGGCACTGCTATGGTTCCTTCCTCTGCAACGCGATGGACCCGGCACCCGCACGGCGAATCCATGGTATGCTAAGACATTCGTCTCTCTATATATATATAAGTTAATTTCGTTTCTCTTGGGATTAATATCCGTTCATTACGATACAGAAATATAATTACGTTAAAATTAACTATCGACAGCGTACAACAGCAGCAAGAATTTATCGAAGCATATGAGAATGCCGTGCCTTTTTAAAAGAATGACAATACTTTCAGACTAAGTTTTTTTAACAAATTAAAAAAAAAACACATTCACCTTTACGCTTCATTATTACAGGCAAACATTTGTAATCTAATGTTAAATACAAAAGTATTATTCAACCACGATAGTTTGTTAACGTGTTTGCTTTATGAAGTTTTAAAATTCACTTATACCCTATTCATTTCCTCTTGAGACAAAAGGTAAACAAACAATAAAGAAGGTTATTTTATGTGTCATCATCGTAAAGTTAGGCAAAAATTTTATGTGTCGGAAAAATTATAAAATTATCATATCTTCTAATTATTCCAATAAATAAAATGCAGTTATTTAATATATTTCTTAGAATTTGATTTTTTTTTAATCCTTGCACTAATTTTTAAAAATATTTTAAACAACCTGATTCAAAATAGTGCCTTAAAAAGAACCTAAAATTGTTAAGGTGCTTCTTAAACTTTGCATTCTCTGTCAACTTGTTGATACGAGTGTCCACGTTCTTTAGTATTTTTGTTATAAGATAGATAAGATAATTTATTTCTCAAAAATTTTTTACACGTACATCACTGAAACATTACATTGCATGTGTATATTAACTCTAAGTTGTGTCGCTGATACTTAAAATAGGTAAAACCTTATATTTCGTTATTTCGTGGTAAAATTTGTTTTCGAATGTTGTGTTAAGTTTTTTTGTGTATTTGTTTTGTTTTACTGTGAAAATAAAAGGTCACCGAAGACCTGGCCGTAGACGGATCCCCTGGCTTAAAAATCAGCGCCAGTGGTTTAACTTAAGTTCGAAATCACTGTTTAGAGCAGCTGTCAACAAATTACAGCTAGCCATGATGGTTGCCAACCTCCGATAGGAGATGGCACTTGAAGAAGAAGAAGAAGCCAAACAGTCATAATGAGTGACGAACCTATACAAAACGTTGGAAAACACTGGTATGTTTGTTTACCTTTTGTCTCAAGACTAAATGAACATATAGTACGCTTATTTTGAATTAGTTACGTACAAGCTATAACTTTCTCTTGGACAGGAAACAATTCGCAGTACTGACTCACTTAATTTCTAGAAAGTTGCCTTCACTATACACTGGTGTCAGTTTATGATGTATATACATCTATATAGAGATCTATATCTATATAACCGCTACACGTTTACCGCTGCACGTACACCGCTACACACCGCACCGCTACACGCTGCACCGCTACACGCCGAACGGCTATACGCCACACCGCTACACGTTCACCGCTACACGTACACCGCTACACGCCGCACCACTTCGCACAAGTATCCATCCAATACAGGATATCCTAGTTTACAAATTAATGCTTAACCTATATCGTGATATATTCCGATATATCTTTATTGATTGACAGTTGCTCATAAAATCAATAAAACATTATAATTATTTCCATGTGACTTGATTAGTTTCTAAACCTGTATCACTGCAAACATTTGTTAGGTTCTCATAAAATAATATCTGAATTAACGAGAAATTTATCCTTTTATGTTGTACGCTTTCAACTAAATTTTATTATAATTTGGGTATCGTTTTTATTCAAATTTATTATACAAAATAATACTCCCTAATATAATAGTATCCCTTGAGTAAATCTTTAATCCCTTCGTCAGTTACGCAGAGTATATTACTAGGACAAGCAATTTGTCAGGCGAGTGGGCACAGAGATACGAGACGTTGGCGTCAACCAGGTGGGATATTGGTTGATAACGTGCCCTTTCGGTTTACAAGTCAAGCGTATAGTAAATTTCTTAAGCTAATTGACACCACTTACGGTATAGAAATATAGAATATACAACATAACACTTTATTTCACACTAGCGAGTCACACTTCGCACGGGTGCAATAGAGATATGCATATATTAAACATTCTCCTTCCCACCCTTTCTTTGAATAAGTCTGTTTATTAATAAAAAAATTATTACGCATTAAAATCCGTTGCATAATTTTAAAATTTACACGCACATAACCGGGGAGTGACTTTATTTTATACTATGTATTATGTAATTCAATAATATTTAAATATTATGCCCGATAACACTGTTATATGAATATTTTTGTATAATTATCTGACCGGTAGTCAAATTACAAGTATTTTAAAATAGCTGTATTCCACCACAGGACATCTCGCCAAAACTTGAAATATCACCCTCACCACCTTGATGTCCTAAAATCCACAACCGTGCGATTTTCAAGAAACTTCATACCTCGCACAATTCCTCCAAATTTATGACAGTATGTAGGCATCAAGATAGAAGTTTTAAGTTTTTTAGTATTTCTTTTAATTTTAAAAGGAACCAAATATAGCTTTTTTTTAATGAGTATCAATTTAATTTAAAGCACAGACTCTAATGCGTAAATTTATACATATTTACCGGTTATTCAAATATTAGAACACTTTTACAAAATATAAATAAATTTCGTTTGCTATCTCTACCATAATAATTAGTTTCAAACAGAGTTAGATTTATGAAAATATTCTTAAGCTGTCATGTACTAATAATTTAGGAACGGTTTTAACAAATTGACACATATATCAAGCTCCAGGACTCCCTACTGCGACGCGAGCGTTTACACCACTGCGTCTACAAAATTCCTTAAATCACGTTGACTTTGGCAAAAAATATCTTGTCTAGAACTAATATTAAAAGTTAGTCTCAATAGCTCGATGGAAGGATAATCTGGAAATCCTTAAGTCGACTTAAAGCTTGACAAAGCTGAACGAAGCTTATAAAAAAAGCTTAAGTGCTTTATGTTATATATCAAGGGGTAAACGGTTTGACGTTTTACATATGTGACCACTGACATCATGCCTATGTAAAACTGCACCACAAAGACCGTTGCAGATGCGTTGCCGGCCTTCAATAGCAGTGGTAACGAGACTATTAG
This sequence comes from Charaxes varanes, assembly GCA_024363005.1. Taxonomy (NCBI): domain Eukaryota; kingdom Metazoa; phylum Arthropoda; class Insecta; order Lepidoptera; family Nymphalidae; genus Charaxes; species Charaxes varanes. Next base: position 2,439,922 of record JANCMC010042188.1, on the reverse strand, counting down.
GCATACCTCAAAGTGTTTATAACATTCATAATAATAAAAATATATTATACTAGCAGATCCTGCAAACTTCGCCTTGTTCAAAAGTGTATAAAAAAATTCCGTTACTTAATAGCAGAAAAAGTACCTTTTAAGTTGAACCAAATTGCATGTCAAAGTCAAAGTAAAAGTAAAAGTCAAAGTCAAAGTCAAAGTCAAAGTCAAAGTCAAAATCGTATACAAAGCGGGTTTTACCTATAAAAAAGGCATTAAGTTGTCTACCTTAGGGATAGGACATATAAGATGGTAGGTAAATGCGAGCTACTCTCTGTCCCTCGTTGGCCTAAATTTTCAAACAGAGTATCAGAAAGGATCAACTCGAGTCCCTTTCGCTCTCGCTTTTGTCCTTGAGGAAAAGATTAGTTTCCGAGGCAACCGGTGCCCATTGTCGTTTACTTTTACCGATTCAAGGATTGCGGATCATAAAGGAAACTTTGGCCGATATTAATATTTATTGCTCTCAATGTATACGGGGGAAATACTTTCGTTCGTAAGTTATAAATAGTTTTATGTGGGCCACCCGATAAACAGGACAACAATTAGGGTTGTCACCCACTTTTATCTCTACACTAGCCGACCAAGCAGACATTGTCTTGCCCATATGTTGCTCTTAGCCAATTCACCAATATCCTTTATGCTTACCATCAGGAAACCTGTCTGGTTTGTCACTTTATATACATTAAGTTTTTAATATGACTAGCGGAACCGGCAGACGTTGTCTTGCCCGAATTTTGGCTCGTATCAGCCAGTAGTAACTAATCTCCTTTATGTGTTTTACATAAAATATGGCACTAGCCGAATGTTTTATGAAATAATTTTACATAGCACTTCAGTCAAAAGATCCAATAAGAACGATTTATATTTAAGTATTCTGAGTTAGCGATCAAATCCATATTTTTCTATATTTTTTTCATTATTTTTTTAAGTTTTTCTTTCTTTTATGACTTTGAAATCTTCCCTAAAATAAAGCGAATTAAAACAAACTTTTCCCTTAATTAAAACAAACAAAATTATAACCCGTCATGCCGTTTTCGAGGTTTAGCGAGACTAACTAACATTGCTTGACTTATAAATAAGATTTATGATACTTTTAGTTTCATAGTGCGAATTTATACTATTGCTTTTGGTGAGTTTGAATTTGGCACCAAAATGAGCTCATTGTTGGCAGACCTTACTTTTCCCCTACTATCTACATCAACATACTTTATTTAAAATTTCTTTTAAGCAATGTTATATCAATTAATACTAATTATTATTCATAACATAGTAAAGTAAACCTTAATGTTGGCAACATAAATGATGTTGACAGCCTTATAAATTAAAAAACCCAACAAAAATTTGAAAAAATGAAAGTTTACGATTACTTTTTTATTTTAGAAAAGTGGCAGCCCTGTTAACAAGGGAGTTTTACGAGTATCGTTCGGATCGCGTTAGGCGGCGATTTGACGTTCTATTATTAGTTAATACAAAGCATCAGGCTGTACAGCCGCGGGTAATGAATTCGTTATTAATGACTCGGAGCCGTTAAATATTTTAATATGCAAAGGTATTTTCGGTAACACGTTATATCTACCTGCTTCACGTATTCCTGTAGGGTACGGAATTTGATCGTCTTCTGTAAAAATAATTAATTTACTTTTCTTTAATTATGTACGAAATATTTCGACAACTAAAGTAATGAATAAAAAAAAAACGATAAATAATAGCGTAAGGATTTAGATATTTTTTTCTTAGTAAGAGTATGCCCTTATACGCACAAGAGTTAAAAATGCGTTGTGTTAAATCTTGGCGTTGACGCTTTTTCAGCGTCGTCGTCGATACGAAAATATACCGTATATGTATATACATAGCGTTGAAAATAGAATATTGCTAAATAAAAAAGCGTCGCGTTATAAAAGCGCTGTCATGTGAACAGAGACTTGAAAATCTATATCTATTTTAACGCTTTTTTATCGCGCGGTAAAAAAGCTCTCATGCGAATGGGGGTTAAAGCTTGTATCAAAACCACTTTTGATGATATATAAAAATATACATAGTCTAAATTTGTTATGAACACACAAATAAATCCTGAACTCTTGAAATAGACACTATTGAGTCGTAAATAATTCT
>JANCMC010042188.1:2377247-2437677 GCA_024363005.1 Charaxes varanes | reverse complement strand
ATAGTCTAAATTTGTTATGAACACACAAATAAATCCTGAACTCTTGAAATAGACACTATTGAGTCGTAAATAATTCTGAACAACGTATCAAAATAGGTGAATCCAAAAGTGTACACCTCAATAATTTTAATTAATTAAAAACACGCTTGCAATGCATGCACTAAATATACATACTTATTTCAAGAACTCAGCACTTATTCGTGTGTTCGATATTTATTTTTTATGTTACAAGGGGCAAACGAGCAGGCAGCAGGCAGCTAAGTGCCTACTGACGCCCATTGACATCTACACGATCAGGAGGCAAGCAGATGCGTTGCCGGCCTTAATGATAAGTTTAGGCCACCGGGATGTCTCACAAACCGAACGAAACGCGACAACAATGCCATCACTTGACGTGACAGCATTGCCGCCACTTCACGCCCATCTTATGTAAGAAATATGTAGTTTTTTAGCCTTAATTGATTAGAATAATTAATATATATGTACTTATTATATATAACAGCTTTTTAATCTACTTAGATTGTAGTATCTTGTCACAACTTGTAGCAGGACACGCATAACTAACACGGGACATTATCAGAAAACCATTTCCCGTTGGAATAAAATTTACTGAGGAAAATTTTCCCTCGCAATGACTTATCTTTAGGTACAGTTTTATGTATTTCGCTTCAAAACCTTATCTGTTAGCGCCGAAACGGCCTTTAATGTTCCCCTTTATCGCCAGAAGTGTGTAAAGCAATTTTGTGAAATAATGAAAACGGTCAGTATAAAAGGTATATAAACAATAAAAACTTAACAATGTGATAATTTTGATGCCCGTACTTTTGCGGAGAATTTGTTAAAGTTTCTTATGTCCTTTCGCATTGATATAATTGGTTGATAATAACGAGAAACATTAACGACCCAACTTTTGGAGGTTATTAGATGATTTAACTGTTTTAAGGAAACAAAAGTCCGCTGTTAAATTAGGAAATAAACGTAACTAAATTTGATAACCAGTCTGCTCAGTCCATTATCGTCATATTGAACCTATATTAGACTGGCCTTTTGGCGCAGTTGGTAGTGACTCTGCCTTCCGCTCTGGCGGTTGTGGTTACGATCCCCGCTTTGAGTCTGGGTGTGTTCTCTATATGTATGTATTTATATATTTCCACAAAAATATCTATATATGTCTGTTACCTAGAACACAGGCTTTAAGTTGTCTACCTTAGGAACAAACGTCCGTGTGTCCTATCTTCCTCGTGGCACTATCCCGGTCTATTACCAGGGTCCGCTTAAAATGCAGAGGATGATGGACTGTCTTCTGACGTCATCCTGGAACCTCCACAATCTCTTTTATGTGCCTTCCGGACGCGGAGGAGGTTGGATATTTGAAGAACCAGTGTTAGAGTGGGTAACCCATCTATCACGTGACCGCGGTAAGAACTGCTTTACCTAGCTAGAACTCAAATGACGACCACTGATTAAGCTACGACGTCTTCCTCACTTCCGTAGATTTATTAAAATATTTAATTATAAACTATAACGCTTTTCTGGACTGTCGCTTTAGATTCAAATTTTAGCACGATTGCGGGATCAACATAAAGCAAGATTTTCACTTGCTAAATATTACACTGGTATCGCGTCACTTCATCTAAATGAATTACGTTCCGTTTCACCCAAAAATCGTTTCGACAATTTGTTTAAATAACTTTCTTATGCTAATCCGGACCGTGTTGCGAATATATCCTCGCGAAAAAAGAAATGTATCTGGTCGCGGACGTGGTGCGTTGAAATGATGTATGGAAAGTGTAGTGTTACCAAGCGTCTATGTTTTACGGTATGTCCTGATTTTAGACGTGTGATATTGAATAACTTAAGGGGTGCGAATTTTCTGTTTGATATTGATTCGGATTTATTCCCAAGTTGTATTCTGCTTATTAAAAAAAATACTAAGAAATTTCAACAGAGCTAGAGATGATCTTGTAGTCCAAATTTGGCCTAAGAGTTTTATGTAACAACAATATATAAAATTTCAATTTTTTATACAACAAAATTGTAGGTGATATTTGACAATTAATATTATACCGCTATCATGGCTATACGTTGACACAATGTTATAGTGAATTGTATATATGTGTGTGTAAAGTGAGTATAAAGTGATATAAGTCGTTTGACATTGGTGTGCGTGAGGTTTTATTTTTACAATTTAATGTATTAATAATGCATATTTTATAAAAAATATTAGCATTCCCACACCCTCCTCTGTATAAACTATCATTGTGCTATTTTATACTCCTCCGTTCGTGTAATTTTCGAAAAATGGTACCGTTATGAATGAGAATTTTAAGCCTTAACTTCCTAAAGGCTCCTACCACATCGAGACGCCATGGCGGCGTCGCCGGCTACGTAGCCATGGATATCTGCGGGTGCCAAATGAGTAGCACACTTCTAATTTGGCGACGATACCAAACCGTCGCTAAGTTACCTGTCCTAAATTTTAATATGAATTGTTTTGATACGTAACCGGCGACGTCGCCATGGCGTCTCGGTGCGGTAAGGTTCTAAGAAGAAACTTTCAATATTACATATATAGAACATACAATATAGTACTTGGAATACCTATTTACAGAAAGCGAATTCTCACCAGAAAATGTACTAGAAAGAATAACGCCTGATTCTATCAAGTACGAGGTGTTCCTCCAAGCTTTATTATTTCGTACATAGATTATGGAACGTCGATACAATGTGTTGTAAATGTAAGCCCACTACCAAGGTAGATTTACGCAGAAAAACATGATAGCATAAGCTATTACCCGCGGTGCGTAATAAATAATCCTCTTTAGCGCAGTAAATAAATAAATGTACGGCGTTCGTGCGAAGCTTTGTATCAGATCAGACTGGACGCGAGCTTGGAAAGCATTTAAAGCCCGATAGGAAGAACCGTGGGAGGAGCATAAGTTCTGCGTTGAAAGATAATGAGTATGGATGAGCTTGTATTAAAATTAAACAAGCCTAAGAGAAAATTCTGTACCCTGCGTTCCAATACTGGGTAATAAATGCAGGGAAAGAGTCAGCAAAGGTGAAATGGGCTGGGCATGTGGCTTGAATGGACTCGCAAAAATGGGCCAGTATCACGACTCCCTAGATGCCCACCAATGGCCGCCGACCACCTGGCAGGCCGAGGAGGAAGTGGCGTGAAGATTGGGATACCTTTGCGGGGAAGTTGTGGATGAGATTGTCCCTTGAAAGTTAAAGATGGATCAAGAAGAGGGAGGCCTTTGCCCAGCGGATGGACACCACAGGCCAATTTCAAAAAAAAAGAGAGAAAATTTGGCCTGCATAATTTAAGTCATTTTGCTACCTAGAGGTTATCCCGGTGTAGTATCAGAGTCCGCTTAAATTGCAGAGGATAAAGGTGTGGGGCGAGTTAAGATGACCGATGGCCGTTTGACGTCATCCCTGTAACCCCCACAATCTCAGGACTAATATCACTCAGTGACATTAATTGGGACCCATTGTTTTACTTCCGAAACACGGAGGAGGTCGGATATATGAAAACGAGAGTTAGTATGGGTCACTCAGCTATCACACGGTCGCGGTAAGAACTGCTTAACCTAGCGATCTACTCATATGCCGACCACTAATTAAACTACGACCTCTTTCTTTAGTATTCCTAATAGTTCATAAAAATTAGTCTCATATCGATACAAGCCTGTGCATATTCAAAGTATGTAATATTTCGCTGTCCCGACATTCCCATATGGAGCCGTAGCGGGAATTTAACGTACATAGGAATAACGTTTTAGAATTCGTAATTTATGTACGCCGGGACAAGGCACAAAAGATTTATCTCGTGTTGCTGCGGAGATACCGAAGTTAAAGGTTACACTTTAACCAAGTGTATAGTACCCTAGAACTGAATTTCGCATGTTTACATTTAAATAGAGATGTTATTTTTTTAATAAAAGAATGAAAGAGGATGGGCCTGAAACGCACAAGGTAGCCGGTTCGAACATGCTGGGCTATTATCGCAACACAAGCTTTCATTTAAACTTAGGCGCTCAGCTCATAAACCAAATTAACATATAAATAGCTCCGAGCGAGCGATAGAGCACGCGGCGGCTGTTTGCTGAGTATTCTTTCAGTGTTAGATAGCCCATTTATCAAGGAAGGCTAGAGGCTATATATCATCCCGCTAAGACCAATAGGAGTCAAGCACCAATAAAAAACGTTTCAAAATCGGGGGATTCTTTTATCTTTTGAGAACTTCGGCTGCATGCGCTGCGTAAAGTGTCACAAAAATCATGTATGACAGAATTGTTCCCCTTAATAAGTTCTAAGTGATAAATGTGGCCCACGTGAGCGAAGTCGCGAGGTACAGCTAGTCTATAATAATCTTTATAATTTTTTAGTACCTCCTTTTTTCCTAAATCAGTATTTCCTTGTTTATTAATAAAAGGTTAAGGTAACTTTTTCTTCCTTCTTGGCCTCTTCTGAAAATGTGAGAAATTGAAGTTTCTGTTTGTGTATTTGCACGTGACTATATACACGATATCTATAACAAAAACGCAAGTTGAACCATTTTCATGTGTCTCTTTGTTCCGGATAGTCTCCGAAATGGCTGGACCGATTTGGATGGAACTCTCAGTGATAGATAGATGATTTCACAAGGAATGACGTTGGCTGTAGGCTATTTTGTTTTTAGCTAAATGATTAGGGCTCCGCACAAAAGAATACTCCCAAAATTTAACAAAATTGTTAAATTGTATAATTTAAGCTAGTCGTGACATAAAAGTGTAACATACAAACTCACATTAGCGTTAAAAATATTACTTAGGAGTAGGTGATGTTCGCAAACTCCGTATAAATCATTGTTTATTAAACTTTTCAATTTTCGTAATTTTCAAATTGAACATTACAGAAGATCGATACTTCCCACGTAAGTTGGTGTAACCCCAAATTCCCAGTACAGTAGAGCACTACATACAACTAAACTGTAATATAACAGTCACTTTTCATTATATTATTGTATACAATAATGTAAAAGTCATTATTGAATATACAATCGTATACACAAATGTATTATATAATGAGGATTTTATTTGAATTTACATGTTTGTAATGCTCTACTGTGAACTTGGGAATTTGGGGTTACAACAGTTTACGTGGGTGGTATCAGATTATTACGAATATGGTATTAAATAGACCGTATCTGGGTTTAAATTTCTATAAGCGAAAATGAAGCTTATTCGATATCAGGCTTTCATAATTTAATCCCTTCATTGAATCCCATTGCACGTTCAAAATGATAAGATTATTACGGAGGGGACAGAATGACGTTTTATTTTACTTAACCATAAGCTGTTTAATTATTTTACGCCGCATCAGCCAAGACTGGCTGAATGGTCGCTGTCATCATTTTATCATCACATCACATCATCATCATATAACGTCATCACGTCACGTCATCATATACGCAAATCACAAAAATGTGATGGGGGGCTCTTGAGTTGACAAATTTCAAGGCTTTTTCAAGAAAAAGGCTTAACCAGGCATCCTGCTTAATCCTGACTTATTTTCAGGACTACACAGTTGGTGCTATCGTTATTGTCATAAAATTTATCAATATATAAATTGTGGACAACATAATATAACGGACGATAACATAACGATGGGTTACATGTCGTGTGGAAAGATACACCTAAGGAAACTAGATGGAGCTGTACGGACGTCGCACGGACACGGTACAAACATTGTCGCGTACAGTACAAAACCCTAACTCACGCTAGCGAAGATTCTACATACAATCAGTATATAATATAGGCCTCCCGACGTACAACTTTTGGTGAGACGCAGACGCCCCCGGCCACTCCAACTAACTCGAACTGAAGATCTTCCCTTGCGGTGGTTAACATATATCGACCTACGCTCGCACCTACTCATCCCTCGTCGAATTACTTAGTTATCCTGTCCACAGTAGCTCTAAGCCTACTACCATTTGGATAAATTATTCAAGCATTCGTTACGTGCAGAATACGGATGAAAGTTGTGAAGAGAAATATGAAAAATCTTACATCTAACCGAAATCGTCCTGAATTATTATTTCCTCAACATCCACAAAGCCTTGCATCGGAAGCGTCTCCCAATTCAATTACCTGTGTGTAGTTCTATCTAAAAGCGGCAACAAAAAATTGAAGGAAAATAGCCCCTTTGGTGAATCGGATAAGTTTTAAAATCCCCTGCAATCACAGATTCAAGCATTACATTAGGTGAATATAGACTATAAGAGTTTTAAAATAAGGTCTAGTTTTACTTGCATTTCACAATGCTTCCTTCACAGTGCCCATTTCCTCAATTGTACTCCGATATAGCAGTATTATGACGGTGTTTGAAGGTATTGTAAGCCACTGATAGTAATTCTTATTGATGAAGGAAGTGTTTATACTAGATTGGAATTTGATAGAAAAATGAACGAGCGAATATACATTCTTTTTTTTTATATAACAAGGACCAATCGAGCAGGCGGTTCACATAAGCGACTACCGACGCCCATGGACACCTGCAACACCAGAGGGCTCGCAGATGCGTTGCCGGCCTTTGAGAAATGAGTATGCTCTTTTCTTGAAGGGGCGACGGTAGGCACTTCGGTGCCTACTGCCTGCTCGTCTGCTCCCTTGTAACATTAAAAAAAAAAAAAAAAAAAAAAAAAACAGACAAGGAAATGAAGACAGGATTATTATCAATTATGCCAACGGGCCAGTTATTCAAGGCATCTTAATAAAATATCAGTGCATTTAAAGCGGCGAATTAATGAGCAAGTAGAGAAATCACAGCTTGGAGCTCCAAGTGTAATTTTTCACGCGATATTACGTGTCGCTACCAGTGCTTTTTTATATGAAAACTGAAAGAATTTTCATATTCCGCATTTTATGATCAAAACGCTCCATCAATGTCCGCGGAAGAACTGGTATGTACTGGTTAAAAAAATCCCTAAAAATTGGCACAATTAAATGGAGATGAATTCGCGATCTTCAGTTTTTATAATAGCAAAAAAAAGGAAAAACTCTTCTCATTTATATTTTTATTGAAATTGTACCAAGAAGCGGCACTTCTCTTACAAAAATACACTCTTTTGTAGGGTAATGCACACGATACAACGTAATAGTCCAACCCTAAGAGAGACTAATCTGGCGTCTCGATCCCGATCCGGCATCCAATTCGTAGCTCCGGTGACGCGGAATTAAATCTTAAGCTCGCGTACATCACATGCATCAATCAGGAGGGAGAAATGGCAACACTTTTTAAGGCTGTTCTGCATTATTCAGAAATATTACGATACTTACTTTCGTGCATTAATGTTGTAAGAATGCGAACGAAGGGCATCGAATACATATTTGGATGAATACGTCTTATATGGAGATCCCTAGTAAGACATAACTTTATTTGTGACGAGTTTTGCATTCTAGAATCCACGAGTCTCAGGGTCTAAGTTTCGAATGAGTCATCTTCATCCGCTGCGAGGAGAAGAAGTTGCCCATCCACGGCAGCGTTTCGCATGCGATAGTCGCAATCTCCCGTCAAACGACAAACGTGCGTCTTGCTTAGGTGAATAAAGCGATGAAGAAGCGAACACGATGTTTAGGAATACAACCATAGAGCGGCCATCTACCATAGTGATCCCCATCTCATTGCGGAAATAAACTGAACTGTAACAATAAAATCGAAGATAATAAAATAAAATGAGGAAGATCATAAAATAACAAATGCACGGACATTCAGCCCGTGCAGTATACAATGACAAAAAAAAACTGAGGTTCTGTGTAGAATCTCACGTGCCTAGTAATATCTGTATACTTGTAAAGTTGTAACTGTGACCTATGGGCAGGTACCAGGTGTGGAGTAGAACCTTTAAATGTTCCATCTAGAATAGTCTCTTGTTCCGTCCTTGCCTGCTTCAGCGGTGAAGGACAAGCGCGGAGAAGTAGGGAGCTATGATATTCATATCAGCTACTTTCTTCCGCTATGAGTTATAGACCCGTCTTTCTCAATATGGCCCTAGAAATCATGGGGAACAGGTAATAAACTTCTGAGTTATTTCTTTCTTTATTATTATTATGTTAGCTGTTTGGAATCATCCATAAATAACGTCACACGAGTTTTACGATGTTTTAAATCTCCTTCCTCCGTCCTTGTCACAAGTTATCTGAAGCCCTTGGTGGGACATCACATATTTTTTCAATATTAATCATTTATTAAATATTAAAAAAAACTTTTTCAATTTTTTTTTTCTTGAATTTTGTATTTGGATGTTTATAGTTTTGACAAGTGATGACACACATTATGTGATTGTGTAACATCGGGCAGGGGGTGTTGTTGTATCACATTTTAGTGATACGTAAAATAAAATGCATCACTATAACAAGTGTGAATTAGTTCCACTTTTACAAACTTTTAAATAATAACCCTTTAGGCGAGCTGTTTGCTAATTATATGATTAGACAGGCCGAGTTTGCGTGATAATTGCGTTACATTTCCCTCTTTGTTGGTAGCTGCTGTGAATTTAATTACATTGGTGGTAATGAATTTAAAACGTTACTCTAAGTAATGCTATTTGCACGTTCAAAAATAAACGCTGTTTTCTGTTTTTAGGTGTAAGTTACTAGTAATTATTTTAATACGTTTTTAGGTGCTAAAGTTATAATAATATGTTTGTTAAAACTTACAAAAAATGATTGATTAATGTTTGACACACAATTCTTGCTAAGAGGGACCTTCAAGAAAATAGCATACTCATTTCTCAAAGGCCGGTAACGCATCTGCGATACCCCTGGTGTTGCAGTTGTCTATGGGCGTCGGTAGTCACTTAAGAGTACCGCCTGTTCGATTGCTCCTTGTTATATATATATATATATATATATATATATATATGATTGTTAAAACTTACAAAAAATGTTTGACACACTAATTATTAAAATGAATACACTAGTTAAACGATTTCTTAAACGTGCAGGATAACCGTAACATAGTTATTTCACAAAGGTTGGACTGATGAAATCTGTGTTTAGTTAGAAAGCAACACTTTTAAAATGACTTTTTAAGTAAAGCGTCTAATCCGCCGACAAAGTCTCACAAACCGAACGAAACGCGACAACAACACCACCACTAGACGTGACAGCATTGCCGCCACTTCACGCCGATAGTAGCATGCAGATTGAGACTGAATGTTTCCTGAAGTGGTGGTGCCCAGTGCCTATGGTGGTACATTTTTTTCACACCCCAACACCCTTTGATATCAAGTAAATGTTCTGAAAGAATGTTTTGGAATCATTATAATTATTGTGGACGGAGTTTTGAGAGTTAGGACTTTCCATAGAAAATTTACTCCTCTTTAAGAATTTACTTCATTAATTTTAAATATTCACAATTTTAAAGATATTTACAGTAAACTAAATTCTTCTTTTTTCAAACGTTTGGTTCCGAAACGTTTGGTTTTTTATAGACATTTAGCTAGGTTTAGACGAACTAGGTTCGTCTAGTAGCGCTGCCGCTAGTTCTCGGACAAGCTAGCGCAGGCCTGGCCCGTGTTGTTCAGACGAGGCCAGTGAATATAATTTCATTTTTGAATTATTCTTGTGATGAGCACACGTTTTGTGTTCGCCTAAACAAGCTTTATTCCGGATGGAATGAGGTACCGCGGTATAACGCGTATTGTACGGTATTTAGATAACTCTTGTTTTAATTTTTTTAGATGTATCTAGAAGAATAATGTTATACATGTTTGATCTTTATTTTATGACCTCAGGCAGGATATACACACCTATATTTAAAAATGTCATGGCAACGATCATTAAAAAATATATTAGTGAAGATTAAGATATCGTCGTAATTATTTATTAATTAGGCAGATTATTTTAATTATATACATATCAATTAACAGTTTAATTGATCAGAGTATAACTATTATCGCTTATGTTAATGAGGGATAATGTAGGATTCTAAAGGTGAAAGAACTTTTCAAATCGATCCAATAGTTTTATGGTCTATTCAGTGCAAACAAAACAATCAACAATTTTATTCTTATTGTTAAATGTATCCTCTTTTGTAAAAATAGTGTACATATATATGTAGCGCTACCTCTAATTAATTAAACAATTAATTAGAGGTACCGCTAGGCTTGCAGTAATTGTATTTGTAAATTAAAAAATTTGGTTTACAGCTGAATTGGGCCGGCGCTTCCGGGTACCAGTACCTCTTTCTAACATAAGATGGGCGTGAAGAGGTTGCAATGCTGTCACGCCAATTGATGGTATTGTTGTCATATTTTATTCGGTTTGTGAGACTTTCCGGTGACCTAAACTCGTCATTAGAGGCTGCTAACCTCCTGGTCAGCTACAAGCATGGCGCTACCTCCAATTATTTTATTATGACTAAATGACAAGCAATGAAAAAATAGTTAAAAATAATTCTATTAATTAGTTCTTTTGTAAGTTTTTATTTAATTTGTTAGGATAACGAATCATAACACTGCATTTTTTGCATTTTCTCGATTTGGCATTTTCAAATAAATGAATCCTTACGGGAAGGTAAGATGAAGACTATGGAATTAGGTAAGTATAAAGAGAGAATTATATACGAGCGTCCATCCTTCCTGATATTACTAATTCCTACTTAGTGGATGCCAATAAAATGAAAAGTCGTTATGAAATGCCTATTCTCATTTGGTGGAGTCAAGAGACATGAAGAATGAAGGGTATTTCATACATTTGTATGTCACCATAAAAATGCTGTATACTACAAAGATTTCCTGACATTTATCTACCATTTAAATTTACTTTAAGTACAAGTTAGCATTTTAAAAAATCAATATAAACTACAATAAGAAAATGTAAGCACAGTTGTATATTGTGAAAAGGTTACGTCAAGTGACACGAACTCGCGGAAAAGGTGTGTAAAGGTTTGTTTTATTAAGAAAATGTACTTTCCAAACAAGCCGAAGCTCCATTTGTTGGGAAGTGGTCACAAACTTTAATATAGTTAAAGCCATTCTCAAGTTATAAATGGTGTAAATATATAGCACGACTTTATATATCTGTAAAGCGATCTGTGACAAGACCTCTGTCTGGTCCCACTTTTGTTTTATGAAGTAGCAAGGAAAAAGGATCAAGTGATATTATCGGTTACTGGCGATGATAAATCGAATGCACACCTCTTATCGATGAAACATTTACTTTTATTGTACTCTTGTTTATAGTCTTTACAGACCGTAGTTAAAGGTGCACCCACACTGAAGTTAAGGGGTTCGATAATATTTCAACGGGTAGAGAAGTGGACTGAAAGGTGCTTGATCCTGCTGTATTATCGTCGCACCAACTCCAAGCACAAGATTTATGCTTACTTGGAGGAGCAGAAGTTAAAAGAAGATTATCAAGCATGCCTAAAAGGTACTTTTGCCTTTATATTATTTAATAACGAAATGTGGTTTAAATGGAATATTTTTTATAAGTTGATCTGCCATTACCTTCAGCAAACGTGTATATGAAGCGCAACTTCTCCCCACGTTGGCTTAATAATTCCAGTTCCATCAAGGGCATCCCCACAATAGATCGTCCACTTTCCCTAACCTTCCTTCTCTCTACGAATAATCTTTGTAGAGTCTATCTTTTGATGATGCTTCGGTGTCGAAGCGAAACGAGTGCCACCGTTGCCATCGCCCCAGCTGCCACCGCTGCTGCCCCACCGATGGCAGCAGATGGCCATTGTGCTTTAACAGCTAATATCAATGTTGTAGAGAATTATATTAGCAACAACTTTGTACCTTAGCATTTTTGTAAAAAAAAAAAAAAGGGAGGTGATGCTCGAAAACGAACTCACTTTAAATCCAATATTTAGGCTACTAATGAAAAAAATATTTGACTACCCTCAAAACATTGCAGCAATAAAATTACTGCGGGGTATTTTTCCCGGTTCAAGTCTAGCTCGAATGAGATATACATAGTAGTAAGTTAATAGTGGCGACTTGGAGGCTAGAGCATATTATTGTCAGAGAAGTTAACAAAACGTGAAGTGAACAAAATGCAGTCTTACGTCACGTTTACATTGCGGTTTATAGTCGGTGGCAGTCTTATTTGAACACAGCCCTGAGGTATTGGAATTAATTATTAGTCAACCTTAATCGAAGTCTGGTATCGAGACCAATTAAATTCGTCTCCTCTTAAAAGGGAAAAGGTCGTCTATGACAGCGTTTCTCAACGCGTGGGTCGCGACTCCTTAGGGTCGTGAATCCTGTATAAGGTTAATATTGTCTTCACTAAAAATAATATTATACTCTTCAATTTTCGGCAATGGGTGTGATGATTTTTTCGGAGGAGCTCTTAGTTTAATTAGTGGTCGGAATTTGAGTCGATCGCTAGGTTAAGCAGTTTTTAACCACCGCAGCCGTGTGATAGATGGTTGACCCATCCTAACACTGCTTTTCAAATATCCCATCTCCTACGTGTTTCGGAAGACACCATCCCTGTATGATTAGTTGAAGCAAAGAAAGCGTACGCCACGGATTATGTATCCCTGATTGTAAATTAGGTTTCTTTATGATTTTTAAAACTTTCTGGTGTCCATCTGAAAAACCCTTTCGTTGGAAACCATTTGTCCACGATAGTCTCACAATTCTGTACACATTTCAAATGCCTCCAAGCGATATTGTATTTTGGGTTAAGGTCCATTCGACTGTGTTCAGAAGAACCGAAATCACATAGCGTTGTGCTAAACGCACTCTTATAATACGGTTAAGCTTAATATCTTTGCTATTAACATTTTGGTCTTCAACGATGCAGCTTAAGTACTCGTAGGTAGTGTCTCTTAGTACAGTATGGTTCCTTATATTAAATCTGGTGTTATGGTCGGTTACGATTTACTGACTTTCATAATCTTTGTCTTCTTTCGTTTAATGTTCAGACCGTATCTAGTACTCATTCTATCCACGCGTTGAAGCAAATTTTGCAAGACATTGACGCTACTGAAATGGTGTCACCAGCGTACCGTAAGTCATCGATTGGATGCTCATTGACAAGAATATCTTTTTCGTTATTTTCCAAAGGTTCTGAAAATATTGCCTCCGCGTAAATAATCAATAGCAATGGGAACAGTATACCACCTTGTCGTACACCTCGTTCGTAATCAGAAAGGGCTGGATCAATCATCTTAGCGTTATATTTCCTATAGGTAGATGTGTCCGTGACTATAGTTTCGCTGGTTTTGAGCCGAATACCTTACCTTACCGGGTTTTCTTTCATTGTTGATCTACTGAGATTCAAACGAACTTACTGTCTGTCTGTGTCGTGCATTGTGCCGTATCAAAAGACATAAACAAATGGATATCGGCTTATCTCCCGTTCATTGTGAGTGAGGCGCTTTGTGCGATCGTCGAGTTTCAGTCGCAGATATGGGGGGGCGCTGATTTATTACCACACTTGCTTTCGCTTTGCAGTAAACAGAGTTGTCGATTTTCACTTGAAAAATTACACCGCGTAGAGTCGCATCCGACGATAGATATATCCTGAAACCTGTTTATCTAGGATCTGAAGACTTTATTTTTTAATGACTTTAGGAGTGGGAATGGGCTGAACACGTGGCACGAATGGATCTGTAAAGGTGGGCCAAAGTTGCGCCTATAAGGACTCTCATCATTGGCCGCTGAAGATCAGGTAAGTCGAGAAAAAGGTGACGCGACGACTTGGATGGAAGGAGAGGATTGGGTTAGCTCTGGACAGAGGAAAGGCCTTTGCCCAGCTGTGGGATGTTACAGGCTAATTAACAATAAGGAGTATTTTTATTTAACGCGCTTCATTACAGGCTTCATACTTCAGTAGCATGAACATGTCTTGATAGCTTACTTGCGTAAGTTTAAAACTTCAAATGAAACCTAATTCAGTTTTAAACTACACACTAGCTTAAAATTGCTAGCACGAATGAAATTGGAACTCGCACGAATCGCCATAATATTATATAAATGGTAGCACGAACCTTCAACTACGAGCTATCAAGAAAGGTACGAACCTTTATTGACAGCTAGCACGAGCTAGGGCTACTATAGAACCAATTTCGTGTTATTAACGACTTGGACGCCTTTGCGGGAAAGGAGTGGATTGGGCTGCTTCAGAATAGACGGAGTTTCGACATTGGGGGTTTCGGGGATGACGTCAGAGGGTAGTCGGTTATATTAACTCGCCCCACAGCCACATCCTCTGCAATTTAAGCGGACCCTGGTACAAGACCGGGATAACGCATGCCTAAAACTGTTTATGCTTAAAGTTAACTAAATGCAACCGCTTCCTCTCATGACTTAACACTGATAGAAATCTCTTATATGCACGGACGTCTGCACATCATGAACATTCAAGGCAAACAGATCAAAGTACGGCCAGAACATTAATTCGATTCGTTTTAACTGAACACAAAGAAGGTCAAATGATATTTTTACGACGTGCGAAATTTCTTTGTCCTTAGCGCTTTATAGCCCCCGCTTGCCCGTGTTGGGTAAATATTTTGACTAAATTTAGTATCGTAGTCATCTGTTGCAACGGATATTCTTAAATCTATTATATAAGTCATTATGTCTAGTTGTCTATCTCTACCTACTTCTTCTTTAGAAAGAAGTATCTTTCTCAGGTCACACATCATGTCATGCTTGCATCATATATTTAGAAATCTACTATTCTACTTTCTAATTATCTAATTGATTTCTTTTTATATTTTCCTCTGCTCTTGGATCGGATCGATACTACTCAAATGCCTTCCAGAAAAAACGTACTTAAAATGAATTTATTAAAATATGAGCCGCCAACGGATTATTATTGCCCACAAGTGGTAGTCACTCGGGTGATAAGTGACTACCATGGACAACTGCAACACCAGAGGGCTCGCAGATGCGTTGCCGGCCTTTAAGAAATGAGTCTGCCCTTTTCTATATTTGAAACTCCTGAGTGATAAGGTTGGCCCGCGCGGTCAAAGTCGCGAGGTACAGCTAGTATATGTATAATAATGGTTGTAATAGATACTGTATTAGCGATAGTAAGTGGACTGTCGGCTCGTTTGTCGTCTACAGCAAAAAAATGTAGAGGCACGCGCTACCGTTCGTGACTGCGATGAGGACAGATTATAAACTACTTAGACTCAGCATAGCCTGCGGTAGGCTTTTACGGCTTGCGAAATGAAGCTGAGCCTTTATACTGCCTTTAGGCTCTCTTATATCGAATGTGTGTTACAAAAAGTTATAGACCTGGAGATCACAGTAAGATTGCCTATTCCTTGAAAACATAATTTGACTGGCCCGTTGGCCCAGTGGGTAGACCCTGCCTTCCGCTCCGGAGGTCGTGGGTTCGATTCCCGCCTCGAGTCTAGGTGTATTATCCATATGTATGTAATTAAATATTTCCAAAAAAAGGAAATTGTGTTTAACAAGCGGCCGTTACCTATAACACAGGCATTAAGTTGTCTACCGTAGGAACAGACATCGGTGTGTCATATAGTCCTATATATCTATTTATTATTTATAATTATTACTATATGGCACGATATTAACTTATAACATATGACTAGAGCTCGTATATTCCTCGAATTGAATATGTACTAGCAGATTCGGCGAACACTGTTATACCTAAATTTTGACTCGTCTGTTATTAGGCAATTCACCAATCTCTTTAATGTCTTTTCATAACACTGCCCCTATTTACAGAGTGACGAATAACGATTCATTTATATATATATACATAATTATAAATATTAAAGATAAAGAAAATGTATAAAGCTTAATAGAAATATGTATATACATTTAAATAAAATTTTGATACAAACCACGATAATATTCGTATTCGTATGCGCCATATATGT
Source organism: Charaxes varanes (assembly GCA_024363005.1). Taxonomy (NCBI): domain Eukaryota; kingdom Metazoa; phylum Arthropoda; class Insecta; order Lepidoptera; family Nymphalidae; genus Charaxes; species Charaxes varanes. Next base: position 2,421,810 of record JANCMC010042188.1, on the reverse strand, counting down.
GTATATATATTTAATTAGATACATATTGGCTTTTAGCGAGCTAGTAACCAAATATATGAAAACCGATCAGATTATCTGTTCCTTATTATTAAAAAACAGCGGGATCGACATTAATTTTTCAATTTTAAATAAGCCCAGCAAGTGGTCTTTTCGTGTTACTAGCAATCGGACCAATTAGATTTTTTGGTTCATTTTTTCCAGAAATAAGTTTATTAGTAAATAGAATATATTTCTGAACATTGTGGTGTATTCTTTTGAAATCTGTGTCTTAACTATGTCATGTATTGTACATTTAATAGTTATGGTAACTGTCTCTCAGTCAAATAATCATAATGGTAATTGTGCTAGTTTGTTATCACGTATGAAATAGCACTGTTATCGCGGCAATTGTGGAGAGAAATCTATAATTAAATTATGTATTGATGATTATAGTGCAGTTTAAGTGCATCTTATCTTTCACGCGCATTCTCATATTTATTAACATTATCTATTAATATTTTCATGCTTATATAATTCTAGGTTATATATTAGAGTTCCGTCCGTCCCTCTGCCCGTAAGGTGGTCCCCACCTAATATTTCCAAACTAATAGACGTAGAAACTTGAAAATTCCCATGTTGATAGAACATTTTTTTTTATGTTACAAGGGGGTAGACGTAATCTACGATAAGATATCAATTAAGACGTCATGTCTGTTACTGATATAAAAATATTTTTATGAGTGAATTATAGACACAGATCAATTTGCGGTTACAGATAATGGTAATTAAATTTATCTAATTGAATTTTAATAACAAATTATAAACGTATTAAATTGTAATCAAAAAGTTGGACCGCGGACTCCCTCAGCCCCCTAGTGGATACCTACCGTTGTAATAGAGTAGGGGAGAAGCAAAGGAGAGAGTGGGGGGAAGGGAAAGAAAAATACGACGTGATAGCTTTTCGCCCCTCATTCGAAATTCTAATACTTTCGCCAAACTTTTAATAGGATAGGACTTTAAATTCAACGAGATTTTAGACTTGCGGGAAAGTTCAAACGTTTCGATATCGTGGCCATATCGGATCTACCGATTTGGACAGTTTGAGAGATATTAAAATATTTTACATAAATCCGCAAATATGAAATGAAGAAAACTTGATAAGAGGTGCTGTTACCCAAATGCCACATCACTGCAATAGGATGGCATTGTTTTGGTCTTCTTCATAACACTCCACGATTATGGTTAAGGCGTTCCCTAAACAGTCAATATATTACACAATATCACGTATTGTGTAATGTTAATGGTCATTAATATTGAAGATTGTGCAAATGGTTGAACGGAAGTTTGAGGGAATTAAATTTTTATTACACCATATTTTCCATTACATCGTGTAGGGTTATTATTGCGCCGTATTTTAAATTGCGCTGTCCATATCATTGTGCAATATAATTGGTTGTTTAGATTCAAAGCGTCAAGCACAATCCTATAGTGCAATCATTTTTTTGAAAAACTTCTGGTAGAGTAGGTCTAGGGAACGCCTAAGTGTGTCTGAAGAAATAATTATTTAAACAAGTCAGCATTCGAAGCTCTTAAAAAGATGTTGGTATAATAAAACTCATATCAGTGTCAACCCTGTTTATTACAAAACGTGACCGATTCCATTTTTATTTGTAGCTATAGAAATATAAAGAGAGGATTTTAAAACAAACGTGTCTACATTGTGAAGTTAATTTTCCGAGTTTGTTTTTTGTTGTATTTTTTATTTTGACAGCGGTGACTAATGGGGTCGTTTATTTTTATTGGTGTTTATTTAGAGTCGCGCGTGTTTTCCTCAGTTCACTCCGCCCCGGCGGTGCTATTATTACTTGTCGACACGACATCGCTCATCGGCGTAATATCTTTGTGATTATCATTTTTAAATGTTAAGTCGTTTTGACTAGCGGCCAACATTCCAGATGTGATAAAAAAACGCTAGTATTCAATCTGAATTGAAATTGCAGATATGTTTTGCTATTTGTAACGATATAATTGCAAGCATCAACACTTTTATTTGTAAGCATGATAAATCCCGAGGCTTCACCTATATACATATGTTAGGTATATTTTTTAACAATAAGCTTTCGTTACTACTATCAGGAATTCTATTCCAAATGGGCCTGCTATTCTTGACTGGGGAAGTAATTCTCTCTTGCAATAAAAACCCATAGCCAACAATATTTGAACTGTATTTCTTTCTACTGGTAAAAAGAATTGCCACTGAGCTTATTTTTAAGTGGTGTACACTTGCATGCATTATAAAATATTGGAAATATTTCGAGTATCTACTTGAGTGTTCAATTTTTATTGCAAATAAGCGTAAGCTATTTGTGAACTGGTCTTTTCTATTTTTTTATCCGGTGCCGAGACATGGACTGCATGGACTGCAAATGCGGTCTCCAAAGCACTGTCCGGAGAAAATAATAATTCTTGGAAAAATTGGAAAAGGAAAGCGCCTATACGTTGGTTTGACACCATCAAGAAGGCGTTAAGGGGCGGCATACACCGTTCGGTCCACTTTGATCGCAACCGATAAAAGCTAATCATGCGTAGTGACGATCCTCAGCAGTGAGGAAACGAGAAAGACAAAAGCGTAAGCTAAGAATGGTTGAGCTAATGATTTGTGAATGGTGAGGTTTGTGTTCGATCTGGGTGTTATACAATGCAATCATTCATCATTGATCTATATAAAAATAAAAAGAAATCCATATCAGCGACAACCCTGCAGAAAACGTGAAATTCACAGCGACAACAAAAAAAAAAACATTTAAATCCCGCATTTTCTTTTACGGCATCATCAAATAAATGTGCCCCATCAAACGATTCAACGCTCTCTTACACTCTGAAAACAGTCGAGATTTCATTAGTGGCCGTATCGTCTTGGCAAAAAGCCGGTGGCCTATATTTCTTTTAAATATTACAGCTCGTTCTTTTCCCCTGTCCCTGACAAAATGATATTAAAATTGAAATATTCAACGGTAAACACCATCTGCTCTCATCTCGCTGTGTTGCCAATAAAACTACCTCGAGACTTAACAATTCATTGGTTAAAAGGATCTAATCCCCGAATTTTAAAAGTTTGCCGATGTTATATTAAGAACTGCAGAGGTGACAAAATGTCGCCAATATAATAAATCGCTAAACAATATAATAAATTATATATGCACTCATTTCCTCTTGACGCCATTTATTGATTTATGTGCTGACTAGTTACGTCTGTTTACGTCCTTAAAAATTTTGACAGTATGTAAGAAATTATGCTATTAAATATGCATAAAGAACTAATATCAAAAAGAAATCTGCTAATTCGTTGGGTAGAGGTTTTGTTTTTATTTTAACGTACCTACAGAAATATATAGAAAACCTTCAAAGAAAAAATGTAATAGTGAATAGAAAGAGAAAGGGTAATTATGCAAAGTCAAAGACAAAAATGTTTTATTCATATAGACTTTACAGTACTTATGAACGTCATGAGTGTTATTTTTTTTTAAGTATTATATTTTTATGCATTTTGAGTACTTCTCTAAAAATGCAAATTTTTGTTTTTTTCTTCTCGAAGGTGTGGTTTGCACTCTAATGAGTGATATTCCGCCGGGGAAGGCTGACATTCTGCGCGAAACGTAGCTCTATTACGGATAGGTTAGAAGCGGACGGGAGATCGCCCACCGACCGCGGTGGCCGCTTAATTTCTTTTTGTTTTAACACAGCCATCGGATAGGTCGGTTCGAGGTATTTTTTTTTTGTTTTGACACAGAAATGCATATATAATAAGTGTGTGTTTATGTTAACATTAACGTCGAAATGCACCAAACTGCCCTATTTTAGCTTTCATAACTCAAAAAAAAAAAATCCAGCCTCCCCGATGGAATTTCACTCATTAGAGTGCAAACAACAACTTCGAAAAGGAAAAAAAAAACAAAAAATGCAATTTTGAAAAAGGTAGTCAAACTGCATGGAACGAGGAAGATTTAATGTTTGCCTTGTTACAGTGCGTTCAGACTAAAAATGCACGTCCTTTCACTAATATCCGTTATTTTAAAGTGTGAGAGTAATATTAATTGCAATGCTTAATTATGTGTGTGTGCAGCGATTTTATTGTAAACCCAAACGCAACCACGCACTGCAAGGTGAACTAATCGCGCGTTCGGTTTAGCGGAGTATAGCGGTTTAGAGGAGACGGGCATTTCTAAACTGTACGCACTCTACCGTTCACGTTGTAAGTGGTACGTGATGTGAAAATATACAATTACCTTCGAATTCTACCCGGTCGGGTCAACGCACCCAACTTAGCTACCATCAAATTCTTTCTTTTACGTGCGTATTGAAATCGAAAATCGTGCAAAACGTGTTATTTGCTTTACATCGTATTAAATCTATCGAAAATAAGCAACCCTGATGAACACACAAATAAGAAATTCTCAAATGTGGCCTGCATTATTCATCGCATGACTTGGCACGTACGGCAGGGTTGTCACCCATTACATTTCCATTGTATTAAATGTAAGTAAGGAATAAGGATGCAAACAAGCATATATCTACTGCCATCTGTAAGCATTCATCGAAGGCTAAAAACCTTTGGAAAATCCATTGGGAATTCACTTGGCTTCGCTGACCTATAACCCTATTTTCCTAGCCAACTCTGACAACACTACTTACTAGCAGGAATATCAAATTCTGCGAATCGTATTAATTTTTTGTTACCTGAATAAAGCATCTTTATCTTATCTTATCTATTGTTTCTCTATGGAGGCAATCAGAAACTAGTCGACAGTCACAAGTATTTATTATTAATAAATACTTGTGACTGCAAGCGCAAAGTGAGTTATTAACGGGCGAGTGTTATGTTGACTAAATTAACACAAGTGCATCAATCACTCACTTCTGCAAGATGCGTATTCTACTTTTGTTTCAATTACACCGTTATCTATGAACATTTTTTAACTTTTCTTGCTAAATATGAAGCATTATAATGGTATAGAATGCGCGCTATTATTTTTTATTAGGTTTTCTTTGAGTGTATTTTTATTTTCAGCCAGTATCTTATTGATCCCAATATACATTTTATATTAAACTGAATGGGAGAAATTAAACCTCTATGGTAAATTTATATGAAAATAAAAAACAGTGCAATATTGAAAAAAGTGCAGTAATGTATTTTCATACAATATTTACAAAACTGTTTTGTTTCTAAAGCGGTTAATTACTGCTAAATAACGTGTAAAATTTCAGAGTAACTCAAAAACATTGACTCCGAAATCTTAAAAGGACGTAGCAACCCTAAGAAGGTGACTTTCTTTTTTCAAACGCCGCTCCTGACCTTACGCGTTTTGATATAAATTCGGACCTTTATCCTTTGGACCTTTCCGAAATTAAATTTGATGTTGGCTAAAACGGATACTTGTTAGAATATGCACAGCCACGTTACCAATAAAATATTACTGAGCTCGGATCTCTCATAGTTTTTGATCTTAAAAAAGAGGCTGGGCACAGCAAATGCGAGTCGACGTTTGAGCTTGCTTAAGAAATATTGCTGCCATGCTATTCTATAAAGCATAGACTTAAATATATTGTTTATTAGGGTTCCGTAGTACTACAAGGAACCCTTATGCCTGCAAGTGAGAAGAGAGTAGGTAGTATTTTATATAACGTAAGCATAGAGTAGAAGTATAGAATCTTTTTTACATTATTACAGTTTTGTTGACTTCTCTGAAACGGCTCGACGGATTTCGATAAAATTTATACAAGACTACTACAGAACTATGGGATCTTTGGCCGATTTTCTGCCAAATGTGAGTGGGGCATATGTACTTGCTTATGATTGATTGATTTATGAATTGTAGGAACACTATTCCTACAATTCATAATTCATTTATACGTTTTGCTTGCACATGTATTAACATAATAATGGTGTTACATTCATTCGATCGCTCAAACTGCCAAAAGTTGGCGTACATATTGTTAATTAAATGTTACATTGAAAAAAATAAGTTCATTAAATTTATGCAATGTCAGAGATTATACTATATACCAGGGGTGGCCAACCGGTCGGTCGCGATCGAAAGGGGCAAAGCAAAAATATAAATACGTACCACGGACTGTACAATATAACCACAAAATGCTGCACGCATTATCTTGTATCATTTTTCCAGAGCACTTCCGTCACGCACTATTCTATGTTTTTTAATAAATAAAAAATCTACATAATTGTGAACTGAACTATGCTGTTTCATTTAATATTTCAAGAAAAATGTAATTGGTAGATCGCATAGGGTTTCCTCAGTAAGCTCTTGGGTCTAAACAAGTTGGCCACCCCTGCTATTTAGTATGTATAGTTAATAGGTAAAAATTAAAGAGAAAAGAAGTTCTATAGTCATAATTGAGATCACAATAATGAAAATATTGCAATACCGTCAATTAAGTTATTAATGATGCCTTAACGGTTCTTCACAAGGGGTTAACATACATTTTTGCGAAGCGATATGTGCCCTAATATAGTGCTCCTTGTCCTAACCTCCGACGGGAGTCATTATAGGAAAGTTAGTTTATAGTTTTTTTTTTTAATATAGAAGCATTTTAATTTCGAGTAATAATTATGTAATAAGAAATAGTAATAATATATTGCAATTACTTTTATTTTAAATTACATTACGTCGATTACATCTCAGTAATTCGTTTTTCTTGCACCCTACGCTTCGGCTCAACTTTATTACTTCATGTACGCTATTTTCAACAAAAAACAATTGTTAATAGTATTTCCTAAAAATATTTTATATTATTATATATATAACTCTTATGACTGTATTTTTATCGGTCATCAAGTGGCGTGCATTTTAAACATAGGTAGGTATATTTTACACAATATGTCCACTTCTACAGCTCTAGTCCTTTGAACTTATATATTATATATAACTTCAAAGGACTAGAGCAATAGTTGAATTCCTATACGTTTTGAAAATCAACTAAAATAGTGCGCATAAAAATTAATTTATACTTTTATGTACTAGCAAATTCGACAGACGCTTTCCTGCACGATAATAGAAAATTTAGTTGCAGTATAGATAAACATCTTATATACCGACTATACACAGGGAGCAGGGACTGTCAAATGTTAAAAGTTGTGGTAAATTCAATAAGGACAATATCTATATTTATAAATAAATCCCTCATTCGCTTGGTCTCGCATCATGAGTAAACGATTGGACCGTTGTCCCTAATTTTTTCCTTGTTTTTTTTTTTTGGTATTGTCAGAAGGTACTTGTTAAAGAAAAAAATTAAGAAAACTGCCAGAAAAATAAGAACATTTAAGAATACTTATAACAACCATATTTAATTATTTCTAATGCTACCTTAACACTTTCGACAATTTAAGGTTTTTTAATGTAATGGCGTTTAATATAACATTGTCAGAATGCATGTCGCAAATATCGTCTAAGAGAATGTAAAAAAACTAAATATTTTTTAAAACAGATGCTTCGTCCGAAGTTATATATAAAACGGGGAACGATGAACGGAAACGGGGATAATATTATAGGGTGATAGAATGTAATGTAATAATAGTAAATGGTAAGTAACAAACATTCGGGCAGGACAAAGTCTGCCGGATCCGCTAGTTAAGAATAAAATCAAATCACCGTTTTTTTTCCTTGCTGTAGTTGTTGAAGGATTAGTTTTAATTAACATTCAAAAAGTTTGTTAGTAGAACTTTGTTATTACATACTTCTTCACTAATTTTTCAACAATTTTGTTATTGAAAGAAGCCTTGGTATTGACGTCACAATTCCGTCACGTTTTTTATTTTCGGTTTATCGTTTACGTACCGTGAAATTACAAAGAGTACCTAATTATAATTTGCTTATGAGCTAAATTTTCGTGAGAATATAATATTGATAATTTAATTATTTGAACATTATAGAATAATGCCTAAATTTAAATTTTGATTATAGCTTGACCGTCACTGGAAGCTTTATACTTGAGAGACCACTTCCGTTTCCGTCTGAATCATATCAATTTTCGTACTTTTTCGTTGCTATTTCCGGTATCGTGTCGTCACCTAGTGGTTTCGCGCCTTTTTAATTTTCGTAAAATGACGGCGCGTAACCTTCCGTCATTGGCGTTCTGTTTCCCGTCGAAGCAAGTTGTTTGCAGCGACTCTAGTCCTACGACAACTGGGTGTAGAATAATCTTGACATTGTTTGGATATACTTTGCCCTTTCACTATTTGTTAATGGAATTTATTTTATCCTGCTTATCAATTGCCTATGGCCTCATCAATCTCATCATCTCTATCAGCAGGTGGGACGCATGTGGCCCGCGTGCCTTCTCTTTGTGGCCCGCGACAGTTTTGTAAAGGGAATTCTAATTCATATAAATAAATAATAAGTACATTACACGGGCGCAAAGTCTTGTCGTGATTTACGAAAAAAAACAACACTATACGTACATTTTAATTCGCTTTCAATGACTACCTGCATAAATGGATAACTAGACACTTATTTGAAATTATTATTTCACGAATGCGGCCCAGGAATATCTAATTTCTTAAGGATGTAGCCCTTTTGTTTCTCATTTTTTTTAATGTGGCCCTTGTCTGCCAAACGGTTGCTGACCTCTGATCTATATCATGACAGTACCGGCTATTAAATGTTTAATCGTTTGAAAATATGCGTGATTTAACACTAAAATAGTTGTATCAGGGGCAAATCAGTTGGGCAATATATTTCACAAACGATAATTTCCTTGCGAGCGCCGGGCACCAGGCAGAAATGCGGTTTTTAAATTAATTAGTAACTTATTAGCAATGGGTCCAAGTGTTCTGTTGTTTTTTATTGGGCAGGTGTATTTTTTATATTACACACTTTCTATGAGAAACTAGTTTAAAAGTGTCAACAGTTCAAAGCGGTGGCCACTAATTAAAATAACGTTATAAATTAAATGATTTTTCCTTTATTACTTTCACAAACGTTTTCTCGATGCGTAATCTATTATGAAACGGCACGAATATCTGGGCGGCAATTAAAATGATAATTTTATTTGTCATCTGTTCACAGAGTAGCCATGATTAGGGCTAATAAATATGCACGGATATTTGTAAGTTCTCAACCAGTTGCCGTCGGATTATGTCATTGTGTTGCTAGATTACTAAACAATTAGATTTAGGCACCTGCCTTTTTTATGTTAAGCATATTTTGACATATGTCAATCAACCAAAATGAATTAATCACTTACGTTTTTAGTCATAGCCTTTTAAAATCCTGTGTTAATATTTCACTTTAGTTAAGCCTTTTTGAGGACTGTTTTAAGAGTGGTCACGACGATAGCCTAGCAGGGTTTGAACCCAGAATCTCGAGGCTTTGAATCCATTCTTCTTTAAGCTATTGTAACTTCTTATCGTAATAAATATTGGCTTGTAGCTATGCAGAAGGCAACTAGGTCATGCCCATTTATCAGGCGTCATGTCCAATGTTAGGGTTCACTCACATGATTTAACTTATTTAGTACCTATTGAAAACAATAAATCTCAAACAACAAACAAAGCCTAAGGATACCCTTTATACCCTTTCCCAATTCATAATTCATTTATTTACAGGCTTTCAGCTACAATTAGATGTTTTACAATTATAGTAGCGGCTATAACCTACCATACAACGACGTGTAATTTTTTTTATGTCTCTATTACAATATTAAGTCATCATCAATACAATTTAAACTAAAATAGTCTTTATTAGAGTAGGATCGGTGCAACATAAGTCAGTCGTGCAGTTTTTGTTTGAACCTTAGCATTGTCAGTTCAGTAAAAGGTAAATTATTATAAATTTTTAATGCCGTATATTAGACAAGTGAATTACAAAATAAATGCCGTAAATTACAAGTGGCGCGAAATCTTGTCGGAGGCCAAAACTCATTTTGGGTTGCTGAGCCGCTCCAGTAAGTAAGTACATTAGACATTATTGGTCATAAGACACAATCTTTTTCGCAAAACACAACAACACAAGTTTGTGTTTCTTGTTTGGTTTTGTGCAACGGAACCAATAAAGAACTTTGTGACTTAGGGAACACAAATGAAAGCTGACTGAAGGATGAAGGTAGAAAAGCAGTTTAAATTCCTGGAGTAAAGGGTCATTGATATTGATCTTAGAATTTTTATCTCACAATTGACTTTTATCTTACGAAATTAAAGTCATAAATTTATGATATGTCTTAAGCGACGAAACGTAAATGTTTTATGTAATGAAATACCATTATTGGTTTATCTAATTAGAATAAATTGAAAAACATCCAATAAGATTGATCACTAAACAAGACACCTTGCCATATTGAATATATATCGCTAGAGGTGCTTGCGAGTTTGCGAATATGCCTAACTAAAAATACATATTACATAATCTTGTTAGAAATAGTTTGGTCTAATTAGATATAACACAAAAAATGACCTATAAGATTATTCACTAAACAAAACCCTACTTTCTTAATATTTTCTATATATATACTTCATACTTGCGCATGCGTCGATAGAAGCCTTTAGGAAAATATATGTAATATATATCACTACTTTTATCATACAATACATTATATGTAATTAGAAAAAAATAAAAAATATCCAATAAGACTAATTAAGCGAGTAATTAAGCAAGTAAAGTTTCTTGTTACAAGAAACTTGATTAATTACTAGCACTCTCATGTGAGAAAGAGGTACTGGTACCCGGACGCGCCGGCCCAATTCGGCTACAAGCATGGCGCTACCTCTAATTAGGAGTTTGTGTAGCTGCCCAAAGTTTTGCAGAACTTTGTAGTCTTCAAGGACAAAAGTGTAAAAACACTTTGAGCTATGTCTGACTCCGGCATACGATAATGTATTCATCTTTGAAATATATTAATGAGCAAATTTTGAGCACTTTGTGTCCTGCACATAACAAAGCTTTCTTTACAAAAATTTCAATTAATGATTGATTCATTGAAAATGTAAATTAAATAGAGTGATTTACTAACTATATATTTTTTATATCACGAGTATAAAATTATGGGTAGTTCTATTGTTAAACATAAAGGCGATGATATGCGTCGTAGATCTTACCTTGACTACTATAGTCGTAATCACAGTTAATAAATAAATTTGATTTATCAATATCAAAGACGATGTATTTATTTATTTATTGATATTTTAGAAACACCGCCCGCAGTATATATAATAAATTTCTATCATCATCTTAACTTAAATTCTCTATTAGTCTAAAAGCTATTAATCCAAAATTTAGAGCCAAAGTCGATAAGCATCTTTATCATATAATAAAGATATTTCTAATACTAAAAATTGAAATAAAATAAAAGAGATAGCAATATGGCGCATTAGTCGGAGACCGCAGAATCGAAACACGGTTTCTAACCCAGAGAGAGACCGCGAATACGGAAATTATCTTACGTTAGCTTTCCTCCATTACCTCACAACACATTACTTATTCGAACAGGAAGGCAACACTCGATACGAGAGCTAAAGGTGTGATTCTATCATTGCGACAGTAATGATGTTTTTTTACCAGTGCTAATTATTTAGTTACATAACATCACATGTATCCATAGCGTCGACACCATTTGTATTTTCTTTAAGAATTTAAATTATAAAAGTAGTTTTACTATTAAAGATTTATTGTACTATAATAAAGTTCATGCATTTGGTAGTCCTACAATTTTAGAAACATTTTATTTTCTTCTTTTATAATCTATTCTAATCCTAACTAAATATCCAGTTCAGCGGATTATTGCCAATTTAGTCTTACCACTTATATTGGATTTGGCTAATTAAATTAATAAAATATAAAATTGTTTTAAAGGTAAGTTTGCGATCGCCAATCATTCGTGAAGCGGTCTTAGATGTAAGCTTATGTCCTCATTAACAAAAGTTTACCTTAATTCTCTCACGCAAATCAAGTAGAGAATACCTAACAATACATTCATGTGTCAATTATAGTAGACAAATCCAATGTCGTTTTGGCATTATATTGAAATCATTTACGCCCACCTCCCATCAATTTCATCTACAAGTATAATTTGCGAAGTAAGGTCTACTGCGTTATTTATTATACAAAAATGCAGTTGGAAATATTTGAAGCATTAAATAAAAAAGACAGAGCTACCTACGTTCATAAATTCTTGAACCCAGACGTTATATGAAATACTATTTTGCTGTTGCACCCACTTCCAAAATTGAAAGGTGTCACAACTTTTTGCTTATTTGAAGAAGATACGATTGTACCAAGCACACCCAAAATATTTTTGAGTTCTTTGTTTAAGAAAGTCACAAAAGGGATAGAACATTCTTTATATCTTGTACCATACATATCTGCCAGAGGCGGTTTATAAAAATAAAAATATGTTATAAAAAAGCATGTTAAATTTTAACCATTATTCTCTTATTACAGATGACCAAGGAGATCTGAATGCGGAATCATCAGAAATCATATCAGAAGCAGTAGCACCACCGCCGAATTTACAAACGCAGCAAGTACAGGACTCAGTCGGAGCCGCTGATCAAACAGACCACTCCATTGAAGTCGTTGGTGATGCACAGTCATTCTTCCCAACGTTTGCCAACTTGTTCGAGCCACGACAACAAAACAACTTTAGATTAGGATTTGGCAATAGTCAAGAAAGAGCTTATAGTCAACGGCCAAACTCATATAGATCACTATTGAACTACCCTCTTTTTGGAGGTTACAAAGAATTGGAAGGCTTTGGTAAACAAAGCACCCCTGCGGCAGAACCTCTAGTTGACGCAAGTTCAAGTGTTCTAGGTTCAGGAAACTTTGGCATCATCAGGGGTGGAACTTTCTTAGCCCAAAACGAAGAGGACTCGTCAGATTATGATAGTTATTATAACAACGGCCACGGAAGACCGTCTCTAACCGTCGGATACATAGCAAACCCTCGACCAAATTACAATCAAGATCAATTCGCCAACTTCAGAGACTTTGCCGATATCAACGCACCATCCAATTCAGCGTACTCACATTACGTAGTTGTTTATGCGAACAAAAATGCGACTATAGACGAAGTCAGCGAAGAGACTAAGAACGTTGTTACAAAACCTAAAAACATTATTGAAACATTAGAACAGCTGGGGACGCCTAGTCCGCCGAAAAAGAAGTCGAAAGCAAAAGCAAAATTGGAAGCGACGAAAGAAAAGATGATTCACAAGAAAGAGCAATGGAAGAAAAACAGTTCGAAGCATCTCAGCCAAAAGCACGATCCTGAAGAACCGTTGCTAGCATTAAGTTAGATCTAGTGTTATTGAAAAAGACTTGTGTTTATACACGTGTTAGTGATAAGGAATAGGATATAATATTTCGTCACTTCAAAGATGTGATAAAAGGCTCACTGTCTAAATTAATATAAGCGAGTGTGACTGATGCGTGGGATTATGAATTATGTTCGGGGAATGACTGTTATTGTGTAGAACCTGAAAAATAAATTAATATGTTAAATACTGTGTTTGTTTTATTTGTTACTAACAATCTACTCTACTTTTGCAAAGATATATTGGTATAATTTATGTTGGATGATCTTTGGACTAAAATCACTGAATCCAATCTATGAATCCTAGATAGCAAATTACCTCGCGGCAAACCAAGAATGAGATAAAAAAATTGGCAGAACTGGAATCAAATTGAAATGGGAGCACACGGAAAGCACCAGCTTTCGAATAAAAAAGAATTATCAAAATCAGTTCACTCAGTCTAAAATTTTGAGGTTACAAACATAAGCAAAAACCAGTCGAATTGTAAACCTCTTCCTTTTTTGAAGTCTGTTGAAAATAAGAATTGGTAATACATATCGCGTTAGACAGAAATAGATGGGAAAAGCCTTTGATCTGTAATGGGAAGAAAATAGGCTCTTTAACATTAAGACAATTAATGCAGGAGAATTGATATGTTTAATAAACGAGTAAATCAGAATTTTAAAAAATGGTTGTCATTTTTTCAAGAATTTCAGTTAATAATGAATAGCGTAAAATTGTTTAAAATTTGGGCTTAAGTTGTTTAGATCCAAGTATTAACTTTAATGTTAGACTGCAAGATTTACCACTTAAGTTTACAGGATCAATTTTTTGGTCGTCTGTCTGTTTATTTCGCATTATCTCCGGAAGGGGTAGACTGATTTGGACGGGACTTTTACTGGTAGATAGCTTGATTCTACAAGGAATACCATGCTACTTTGCTTTTAGCTAAATAATTAAAGTTCTGCAAAAAATAAAAACCCTCCAAATTTAAAAAATACTGAATTCACACGCGCGCAGTTGCAGGTTACATAGGTAATAAAATGTCAATAATTAGTTAGTATAATTAAGTACACACTAAAACGATTTCCTGACCATAGAGTAAATTATAATATTTATGAATTATTAAATTATGATAAAAGCAAGAGTTTTCGAGATAACAATCATTAATTCAATATAGGGTTGCAGCTATCTGCAGCAATGCTGGCAGTAAGCGCCATCTATTTCAATTAGTCAAAATCATATTTTAAAATAAAAATGATGAAACGTGGGACACATAATATACACTATTGATTAAAAGAGTTTAGCGAGAGTGTAGAAATGATTATTGTAAAAATATTACCGAAAAATAAGAATACTAGTATCTTACGGCGCCACCGTGTGTCGAATAGCAGTAACGTAGAAATTGTATCGTCGCTGTGATCGGTGCATCTTATATTAAAGACAAAATTATTATTTCAGATTATCCTACAATTTAAAAAATAAATAAGATTAATTTAAATCTATATTCAAATGCGACTAACCATACATATTTGTCATATTTCAATTTCAAGGACTAATTACATCTGCATATACCATCGACTTTTCTGAATAATTTATAATCTATCTTTGCTTTTATCTATGGTTGCAAATTTTTAAATAAAAAAAATCATCTGAAATAGTAATAGTGTGGTTAGTTTTCAGTCAATATATTATTTATCAGTATTCAGTAGCCGTAAAGATGTGTTTATGTTTCATAAAACTCTAAGTTTATCAATTAAGTATAAGTGTAAAGATATCAAAGTGTAAAAATTATTATAAATCGCCATCATGTTCTCCGGAAAGGATGCCGTAAACCCAGCGTATCCCACGCAGTGGGCATTGAATCCTAGTGCATATCAAAATGTAGATTCCAGTCAAGTGGATTGGGCCGCGCTAGCACAACAATGGATTGCCATGAAAGAAGCAGCTGTTGTCGTAAGTGCACCACAAGCGAAGCCCGAAGAAGAAGGAGAAGCACCGATGGAGGTTGAAAACCCGGAAAGTAATTGCGATACTCCCATCACGCCGGGCTCTGATTGGAATGCCACATCAGATTCATGGGGAGGTTCTTGGAATCAATGGGGTAAGTCGAAGTATTTATATACAATTATACCGATATTAATCAATTTACAAGGAAATTATTTTAAAATAAATGCTTTGAAATGAGAATATAGTTACATTGAATTTATTATATTAATTCACTTGGTGAATATTTTAGGCATATTTAAATGCAAATGATATTTTAGTCAAGTAGACTTTTACAAGCTCTTTTGAATCGTCAATAACATAGGTTTATGCTGAAAATAAAGCCTATTGTACTAATGTTGAAATTCAAGGGTTTGAATGACTGAATCATTAAATTATTTGGCATATACAGTATAAAATATCAAGCACTTTTTACTTTATTGTCTTTGCTTTTCCATAACTAAGAGCACTCTAATTAAAGACAGTTCAGTACAGTCATTTTTTTTAAATTTATTTTAAAAAGTTAAAAAAAATTGGTTTTCCTCCTTTTTAAATTTTTTAATCTTTGATATTGTTAGTTGACTGAGAAACTTATTTTATTATTCTTTTCTATTATGTATGTTATCAATGGTATACAGGTTATTAAAGAAAATTTTGAACCTTTTTTGATAAAAAGTTAAAATAGTCTTCATCAACATTTTCAGAACTATTAAACTTAAATATAAACATTCAAAAAGGAAATATAAGATTGGTAGAAAATCACTAGTTCTTTTATATTTTTTATGTTATTGTGTTTTAAAATAATGTTAAATTTTTCTTAGGATGGGGTTGGCCCAATTCAGGGTCAGTGGATCCCAAGATGGCAGGCGATGCTACAATGGGCATGGGCCCAATGATGGATGGGTTCCCTGGTTCAGATAACTCTACATCTATGCCTGGGTAAGACACTTAACTGTTATATTAATTAATCAAAAAGTAAAGGATTTTTTATTTGAATAACAATTATATATACTAATAATAAACATATACATTATTTGATATGCAGACATTTATTCCTAAGTTAGGCAATTTGATACCTGAATATTTTTGAAGTATAACTTTTTTAGCATGCTTGACGTAGGGAGTAATTTGGCGAATATATGCCGAGAGTGTCATGAGGAGTATCATCAGGCGAGACGAAAAGAAGAACCAGGGTTGGGGGTCGGTCTATCAACTTTGATGTTTAGTAAGCAGGCTAGGCTGTTAATTGGACCAATAACTTAGCCATCTGCCTGTATACATATAGATGGAGCTAAAGAAATTTTACTTCAGTTGTTTGGTCTAGAGCACACTCCTTTTTTTTCTGTAAATAAATACATATTATGTACTTATATAGACAAAGTACAACCCCGGAACAGGAAGCAGGGTCACTGGTCAACTGCCTCCACAGTCGCTTGAATCTACTAGTAAATTTTTGCTTGATAATTGTTATAAAATCTTGATTTTTGCTATAATAACCTTACAGGTATACATCTGGTCCAGCTCCGGGCCCCACTTTTCAACATGGATACTGGACAGCACCTCAAGCGGAACAAACAAGCAGTACCAGTACAAGTAGCAGTAGAAACAGAGAGAGGCGTTCAAAGAGCAAAAGTAAAGACAGCAAACCCAGTAGAAGTAGATCACACAGGTAATGTATTTGTTTGCTTATGATCAAGATAAAAACTGATATGGAGTCACAGTACAAAATCAGCAAAAACCTTTTTTAATAGGTGACATCATCTCTGATAATAGGTTTACTCAGCAAGTGTTTATATCTTAATATATATAAATTATATGTGTCATGTTGTTTGTCCACGTTGGACTCCCTAAACTACATAACCGATTTCAATAAAATTTGCACACCATTTGCAGTTTGATCCAACTTGAAAGAAAGGAACTTGAGAGATAGGATAGCTTACATCTCAGTTAATAGTTCCAAATAAACGAGTCGCTGAAATGTATACACGTGCATAACTTCCAAATGCCTGCTCCAAATAGGATAATTTCTTTTTTGTGTTCGTTAACGGAACAGAAACGGGGAATAATGTTTAAGGATAATAGAATGCCAAATTTCATTTTTGAAAACTGCAGAATGTCCTAACAATGTGACCATTTTTTTACACATATAGATATATTCATTATCTTATTTTTATTATCATTTCAGAGATAAACCACCAATACTCCCTCCAGTTGTGGAACCAGTAATGATACCCACCCCCACAGTCACACCAACCATAGATGCAGCTAAAAGAAGACAGCTACCAGCTTGGATAAGAGAAGGTAATTAAAGTAGAATGCAATCCCCACAAATTATGACTTATATCACTAACTGATACTATAAAGAGGACACTCTTAAACCTACACCTGGGTCACAAGTCCTGTGCACTACTATGGTTCCTTCCTCTGCAACACGATGGATCCAACACCGAGGTGTATCACCTGCCCGTTTGCCCCTTGCTACATAAAAATAAGGCGCCATCTGTAGACGGTGCAACGAGGTTAATAAGAAGTATATCGTTAAAAGTATATCCCTTAAAGCCTCTTTAGAAAAAAATGTATGTAACTTTTATAAATCTAACTCTAAATGTAAATTTTCAGTGGTTACGAAGCATGTTAATTTTTGCGTTCGTGAGAAGTATCAAATTCACGATACTTCTGGTTTTGCCGTGTTATTTCTCTAACGTCACAAAAGGTATAGCAAATGCTATACAGGCCACGGTTCATGATGCACTAAGAGAAACTGAGTTTGGTGGGTACTTAACATTTATTTTACCGATTTAAGTACCGATAAATTGGCATCGCATGTTTCTAACCTGACTTTAAACAATGTTGACTAGATATTTCAGTACAGGTTTTCTCAGTGGGATATCCAGGAAATTAAAAGTGTTTCCTATTTATGTTGTGAAATAAAGTTAGTTCACCCTATGGTACATGTATTTTGTCTGGAAATAAATAATCAATTGAACTTGAAAATATATAAATGTCAGTTTGAGGACGAAACTCAACTTATAATTTTGACATCTACATTAAAATGTGTTTGGAAACATGAAAATTGCCCATTAGAGCATATCATTAAAATAAATATCTTAGAAGATATAAGAGATTTCAAATAGGGATTCAGAGCGGGACGGCGGCGGGCGCTTGGTGGCGTGAGCGACCAATAGATGGCGCTATAATAAAATATTAAAAATAAGCCAACGTTCGGGCAAGACAACGTCTGCCGGAATATACTCTTGTGTATAATAAATGTGTATTCTCTTTTCTTTGGTATATGCCATTTAAATCTTTAAAAAAAAAACAGTAATATTGAGTTATGAAGTGGAATAAAGTGTAACTTACGATTGTAATTTACAGGTGTAATCGAACGCCGCCAGGTCAAAGCGTTTTACCAGTTGACTAAAGAGAAGCAGTTCGTCTACGCCTTCCTGGGTGTCATCAGGTTGGACATGTCGCTGCCGCTTAAATACTACAGCCTTTCTGTCACATATCTTATTATTGTTATACAATTTTCAAAAGTGCTCGACTAAACCTATATAATATAATATACTTGATCTATATTAAATTTGACTGGCCCATTGGCGCAGTGGGCAATGACCTTGCCTTCCGCTCCGGGGGTCGTAGGTTCGATTCCCACCTCGAGACTGGATGTATATTTATATGTATGTATTTATATATTTCAAAAAAAGAATTGTGTATAGCAGGCGGCTGTTACCTATAACACAGGTATTAAGTCTACCTTAGGAACAGACGTCCGTGTGTCATATATTCCTATATATTTATTTATTTATTTAATCATACAACTTTTGATTTCATCTGTCAATGACATCATTTTTGGGCCACGGAATTGATTGCAACTTCATTTCTATGCAATTCACGCTACTTATTTGAAATTGTAGTTAACTTGTATATTACGAATAGTTAAGATAATTATGATGATGATCAGATTCAAAAATAGACCTTGTTCTATTGATCTGTATGGCTGTTGATCAAACAGTCAATATGGTTATGTTAACTCTAGAATTAACAGACATTAATGTTATGTACAATCTTCATATTATATATACTACGCGCTTTATATAATGTAAGTATGTCTTTAAACAATATTGCATTGCGGTCTCACCAAAATATGAAAATACTTTTGAAGAAATGCTATTACTGTTAATGGATGCCTTGCAACGTTTTGCTTTATGTCGTCATTTAACCCCCACAAATAAGGGGGACGTTGAGTGAATGAAACTGTGAATGCGTCTGGGATGGATCACGAAAAATCTTTTGTCAGCAAACCTGTACTGTATTAAAATCAATACTTGAATATCCTTTCGGTCGCACGAAACTTCTTCCCATAGTAAACAAATGAACAATGTAACAATAACCGTAAATTTAAAAACAAAAAAAGCAATAACTTACCTGGAACGCTGCGAGTTTGTGTTGCTATGGGTGACACGAAGAGGATCTCTTCAATAACTTACCTTTAATGTATGCCTAATATTTTCGTCTACCTTCCGATTAAGCATAAAATCTTGTGTTTGGAAGGAATATAATAATTGAGATAAATAATAATTATGTTTAAAAGACAATGAACACATGAACTGTTTGTCTGCTAAGTATTTACCTTTTTAAATCCAAAGATTTCATCAGATGTTTCGAAAAAAGACAGTAAAATGTCGCAGGCGCATGCTCGAATAACATAAATTTCTTAATGGATTGTCATGGTTAGCTAATTATATATATGCACGTATTCTTCATTCAAAAAAGGTTAAGCACAATAATAAATATTAAATGGTAGTCAATATTACTTAGATATTCCCAAGGCCGTATGACATATGTATGTATAGGTATGTTATGCGTACCTTTCGATATATTTTATATAGAGAAATACTTTCTTATTTTTCCTTTCATTAATTCACACGGCAGTCTTTTAAAATAGGTAAAACCTGTGCTATAAGTATCAGCAGCCTTCCATTTAGTCTGTATATACATGAAATGCGTACATTAAAATACAATTGAGTGTTATTTAAATACTATGAATAAAGTATACAATTAAGACAAGAGGCGCAATAATTAAAACAAGGAAAAAGTAACATAATGAGCTTATTGTGTATGTATGTTTGTGTGAGTATATTGAATGTTAAAGTGTGTGTTTGTGTGTGAAAGAGTGTGAGTGCGTGTGTTGGAAAAAAAAAGGTTTTTCTTATCTCAAAAATGTCGAAAACGCCTAAAGAAGTTTCACTTCAATAATTAGTGAATTAAGTTAATTTTTTTTAGTAATAAAAGCTGTTACTTTATTTAGTGGGACCTACACCTTAACAGTCGGACAGCGCCGCATACGAAGCGAATTTATCGCGCCCACTTCCGCACCGGACGTGCGGCCATGATTAGGAGGCGGGACGCTCCGCTGATTTTTTCGTGCTCAAGTCGTTTAGTTAAATTGTATTAACTGTCTACTTAATGTTGCCTTCCGATCTCGTTAACATGGTATGATATATTTATTTTTATTGCATGCTAGCTGAGTTTTTATTCAATTTTGTAGTTAAACTTCTTTACGCACGCTTGACATAGGGGGTAAGTTGGTGAATGCTCGACGAGAGCGTAACGAAAAGTGTGATTGGACAAGGCGAACGGAAGTTAAGAGAGATATAAGTTAGTGAAGATAGAAAGAGAGAGAGAGTTACGTTTAGTATATTATATTATTTCTCATACCACAAGCCTATTATCTCGCTCTTACCATCAACCAAAGTCATTACTGATGTATCCGATACCGAAAAAAATAAATAAAAATAAAAAATCTATACAAAAGTATTATTATTTTTATCAAGGAAAACTGATAATAAAATTAAATATTTCTAGAAAATTAATATACGTATATTATATATCAATGCATATATAATTTTTGAAGCATACATGCATATAGTTGAAGTTAAAGAAGTTTTACTTCGGTCTTGTGTTCCAAAGCTCACTCATCTTTTATTTTATCTAGTAAGGAGAAACACCCTATATAATAAAACCTTCAGTTACGAATATAATTTGTCTTTGCGGTTCCTAAAGTTATACGATGCCGGATTATAGTTATGAGTTTTGTTCCACTCATTAATCTCATGTTAAATCTGTTTAATTATATAGGTGAAACACTCTATATAATAAAACCGTCAGTTACGAATATAATTTGTCTTTGCGGTTCCTAAACTTATGCGATGCCGGATTATATATTTATGAGTTTTGTTCCATTCATCAATCTCAAGTTAAATCTGTTTAATTATAAAGGTGAAACAGCCTGTATAATGTAGTCATAAGTAATACTAGCAAATTTAATTTATCCTTGCGGATACTAATGTTATGTTATAACGGGCTACAGTTATGATTTTTGGTTCATTTATCAATCTGTTGCTTTTGTTTTATTGTAAAGATGTAGCACCTTGTATATGTTTCAGCATCAAATATATATTCACTACTATAGTATCCTACAGTCTTGCCGTTGTCGTTGAATTTTGGGTCATCTGCTATTAGCCAATCAACCAATATCCTTTGTCACACATTCATTCGTTCATTCATTCATATTTGTTAGAGAAATATCTTGATGTCTATTTTATTATTTATTATATATTATAGAAGTCATTTATAGGTATAAATAATATCCTTATAAACTCTTTAACCTACGCTTTTTAAAAAGCCTTCTCTGGAAGTAGAAATGGCAATAGTTAAGCGAGGTTAGGTCTAAAACCTAGTCCGTATTAATTTCGCAGAAGATTCAAGATAATTGAATGTGGAAAATTATTTATCCTTATATATTAATGTAACGTATATGAGATTTCTAACGCTACCTTTTGTTTCAGATTGACCCCAAAGTGGCCTTCCCCAGAAGAGCACATCCAAAGGTAAGCCTATCACAACAACCCTGAACCCTGTCAGCTGATATAAATGGAAATTTAAACCATACTTTAATGAGCTTATTCAAATGTTAAATCGCCGCGGGGGAAACCTACGACGTGTACTATCGTGTCCACGGGTTTCGTTCGATGTGCACACTATATACGTCCATGTAATTTATACATTAAAAAAAAACTTTTTTTATATTTTGGAATTACATATACTCTTTTTTTTGTGTGGTTTCTGTTTGGCCCTAATGGCCTCGACAGCGTCCCAGGTAGTGAGGGGGGAGGGCAGACTTTCTCACCCGGAAAGGGACCTTCTTAGGAGGACCTTATCAAACGTAGAGAGACTGAAGATCTTTCTGAGTCGACCCCTACCTTGGGGGTCTCACGTCGTAAAATATATACTACATAATATCACCGGAACCAGAATTTTGGCCCTAATGGTATCGACAGCGTCCCCGGTAGTTAGGGGGGGGGGGCTGCGATTGGCTATTTTTAACTAATTTAAAAAAAGGAGGAGAACGTCTATTTTACTGTATCGTTTACAACTCCCCCGCATAACCGATTGTCTCTGTATTTATAGTCTTATGAACAACTACCCTCCTCCATGTATACACTACACGCACTAACCACAGAAACAGGTCGCAGGTCAGATTTGAAAAATTATGATCAGTGTTAGATAGCCCATTTATCGAATAAGGCTATCCTATTAATGGCTGTTCCAATTAAACGTAAATTTATTAAGATATCTATATAGATATAATCTACCCCTTTTAATGCATTTAAGGTGGGTAATTTTAGTGTAATATGTTGCAAATTCTAAAAACATTAGACGAGGTTACACGTTTAAAGCGGATGGGAGATAAATACGTGATGGAGATTGTATTACAGTTGAAAGTATATTGCAATACTCACAGCAATACTAATTTAGCTATCAGTTTTTATTGCTTTATGTTATAATTGTGAACGTTAGTATAAATGCCGTACAATACAGCCTCAATCAAATCTTTATTGTTCAACAAACCAAGAAATACTGAAGGACTTTCTACTGGGAATAGCTCTTTAGAAAGAGTGTTTCGCTGAATCACATTAAATTTCTCAAAACAAACGCATTTCACTGTTTGCGATCCATTGTTTCTGATAACACGTTGATACTGCTGAAATAAATTTTATTTCCAATACGACGTAGTAAATTTCCAATAGTGTTCTGGGAAATGGATGTACAATTTATTATCATTTTAGTTTTACCGTCTGTTACCTGCGCTTGATATGAAATCGAAAAGTTTCCATTTCATGTATGAATTAAATTTAATATCAGGAATGGAGTAAGATGACAAATATGCATACGACCCGCTTGCTGATAAACATCTACCATAGACTATAGATACTGACCAAAGATATCTTTTGCAACCTTATTTACCAGTAACAAAACAAAAATATGAATGGTATTATTGCTCTTAGCTCCTGTATTCTATAGGTTCTTCCGCAGTTGTACAACACCACATTAGGAATGAGAAAATAGGTTGTCATGTCTCACTTAAAATGTTACCAAACTTCACCACGCTCCCAGTGGGTCACTACCTTTAAAGTTTGTGTACGCAATTGTTTATCAAGCAATTTGATGTGGTCGCGCCTTTACCGGCATTGGGCACTGATGAAATTCGTCCCGAACTTTATTGCCAATTAAGTTGCTCTCAACAATGTTACAAGTTCTTGGGCATCATTCTACTAAACATTGTTCAATAGACCGTGAAATTCTGCTTCTCTCTTTGTTTTACATTGAGAGAAGCTTTCATACCGTCTCGCAGCAAAGTGCTCTAAAC
Source organism: Charaxes varanes (assembly GCA_024363005.1). Classification (NCBI taxonomy): domain Eukaryota; kingdom Metazoa; phylum Arthropoda; class Insecta; order Lepidoptera; family Nymphalidae; genus Charaxes; species Charaxes varanes. The sequence continues at coordinate 2,397,829 of JANCMC010042188.1, read as the reverse complement.
ATACAATGAAACCTGTAGTGTCTGTGTTTATCTGTGGTAGTTGTGATTGTCTACACTAGGTATATTGTCTCGAGCACACGGGTATGAACTGAGTCGTATCCAAGTGACTATAGAGGGTGGATCTCAGTGTGTGTACTGGTGTGTTACCGAGCCAATGACAGAAGCTATGCGTGGTTCAGGGACCACGTTATAAAACCAATTGTTTTTTTTTTACGTTACGTTGATCATCATTTACTGCAAATTAAAGTTTAACAATCAGATGGAGAGAACCCTTTTTTATGTAGCAAACAAGCGTTCAGCCTGCCTGATTGTAAGCAATGACCATTGTCTGTTCGTAAGTACCACAGATATTTACCAAAGAGCTTTGGTAATCTTATTTACCAGCTGCTATACAAGACTAGATGAATAGTATTATTTGTCTATGATTTCCCGCAGAGTAGATTTTGACGAGCGACCCTATTTTTTCGTATTCTTGTAATTATTTAACTTTAAATATTTTATTTATTTTTACCCAGTATCAAATAAAGTTTTACTTTTCTAAAATCTGCTTAGTTAATAAAATTTCGCGTACATCCAAATAAACTAAGAACACTTCTATGTACATACAATGAATATTTCGTTTTGATTCAATTAACGAGGCCCTTATAATGTGACAGTACAATTTGTCAAAGTAAGCAACCTTTCCGACGTTAATAGGCTTAGGAAAATACAAAAACATTGTTTTATTACTTCAAAGGGACTGCTCGATATTTGCGAGTAAAAATGAGCCAGGAAAATAATACCAGGCTTTACCAGATTCAGGAGGACATCTTTTGTTAGAGAATGTTTAGTTGTCGGAGTTACGGCACTTTAGACTTATTTTGCCAACATCATTATTAAGCCTCTGGTATAGGTCACATAAAATATAGAGCAGCGTAGCAGGTGTAGTTATTTCGTGGTCAATTTAAAAATCTTTAAATAGACTCCAGACACAGGTTGGCCGAGGCGAAGAGGACTTGTTCAGGTGGGGATTCTTGGATGATTCTGAGCTAGGGTGTTTCTGTGGTGCGGCTCCCCAGCAAATGGAGCATCTTCTATATTGTCCTTCCTGTACTGGCACCTGCACGCGGGAGGACCTGATGCAAGCCACAGAGGATGCGCTCAGCCACATGGCTGAGTGTTGGGACGGAATCGATTGATGCGCCATCAACATGAAAAGGAGGTGTAGGAAGGTATCAATAACAGTAACGTTTTCAAAAGTTTTTTTGCGGAATATCGGCTCTTTATTATTATTTTTTTAATCGTCATTGTACTTATGCCAGGTATAGCTTCATTTGAATGGTCATTTCAATGATCATGAAGTGTGGACGGGGACTTTGTGCAACTGTACAAAGTTGTGTAATAATTTGTGGACTTCAAGGTCAAAAATGTACAAAGACATTGAGCTATGTCTGGCTCTGATATTAGAAAAGCGTATGTATATCTCATGTCAACAATCAGGACAGCTTTGATACAGTGGGAAGTAAATTTGGTTAACCTCAGTTGGCATACCGACGATAAGGAATGCAGTACATTGCCGACCCTTTTTCTCTTGCGGTCGATGACAGAATTCATAATGGAATTCAAATTGAGTAGATAAAACATCGGACACTATTGACACTATATCATAAACTAACAATAATGTACAGTTCGGCACTTAACCGGATGTCCGTGGCCAAAATAAAAAAAAAAACATTCTTAGCTGGAACAGATATAATAGTGCTTGATCCACCTATTTTAACAATGTCTTCTACATGTACGACCAAACAAATTTAAAGATTACAACTATCAAATTGTTGCTTCTGGCAACCCTTAATTTCTTCGCTCGGTTCTTATAACCCTATTTATTTGGTTTTCGTTCTGCTCGTAATATTTTTACGGCTATTAAAATGCGGTTTAATTGTTGATTTATCATTTTTAGTACATTCGCTAACAGAAGTGCCAGATTTATTATTAAACCTTTATAATGCCGGATCCAGACGTAACCTGATTTGCATGATCATTTCAATGATCATGTAGTGTGGCCGGGGACTTTCTGTAGATGCGCAAAATTTTTGAAGTCTTCAAGGACAAAAATGTACAAACACTTAGAGCTATGTCTGGCTCCGGCATAAGAAGTAGCGTGGAAATATTTCAATATACTTTTATAAAATAACTGATGTAATACAAAATATCTTGAAATATACCATCATCATAATATTTTCAGAATAGCAAACATGAAACTTAGCAATGCTGAGAGGCTCGAATGCTATTCACAATAGCAAATACTTAGCAACAGCGAACGTATTGTAGCTTCATTTATGAAATTTAAAAGGAATGACAACTACTTCAAAGGAAACAGAGGACGCCAACTGACAGCAATTCCTCTGGTCGCGCTGTGGTAACGTAGTATTAATAATATAGTGAAACGATTTATTGAATAACAAACATCATCACCATTTCAGTCTGGGTGCGTCCACTGCTGAACGTAGGCCTCCTCCATCAATTACCATTTCAGTCTGGGTGCGTCCACTGCTGAACGTAGGCCTCCTTCATCAATTACCACGAAATAACAAACTTGCAAAGTTGGTATTGGTTACATCGTAGAAAGATTGCCGTTATTTCGCTTATGAGTTTTGTAAATTGACTACTATTGTAAATGAAATAACAGAGTACAAAAGTCCCTTTATAATGCTGTTTCAAAATAGCATGAAGCGTAGAATTGCTAACATTGTCAAATGAATCGTAGCATTGCTAACTTAACGGCGCTTGAATGTGTAATTTCAAAGGGAATGGTTACTATTTCAAATTAAAGAGCAGACGTCAACTAACAGCAATTCCTTCAATCCCGCTGTGATACTAAATAACATGAAACGTAGAATCGCTAACATTGTCAGATGAATCGTAGCATTGCTAACGTGGCTTAACGTAGTTATGAGATTTCAAAGGGAATGACAACTATTTCAAATGAAAGAGCAGAACGTCAACTGACAGCAATTCCCTTTATAGCGCTGTGATACAAAATAGCGTGAAACCGGATTATTTCCAAGCTTCGGCCTAGATGCCTTATTATAAAGCTATTACATTCTACGGGCTTAGTTTATTTTAATCCGGTAAAATTGTATTTAATCAGTAATACTTGTTAATCAAATTAGACAATATTTTTTATTCGTTCAATATGTTTTTTTTATTAGTACTAGCAGACCCTGTCCTGTACGAACGTTGGTTTTCATATTTACAATATTCTATTGGCTTGTTATATGTATAATATTATTATCGTTCCTTTTACCGTTCATTTTGGGACCACATTTTTTATGTATATAGATAACTTCGACCAAATCATCTGTTTCCAACGATATTCTGACAATGTTATGACAAACGCCATAAGGTTTTATTAAAAAATTTAAAATAGTCAATAGCGCTAAGGTTCTTCTTCTTCTTACTAGCGTTATCCCAGGCCAGGATCCAATTTGGGTCGCTATGCCATTATAGTGGGTAAGTAACATATTTCAACCATGTCATATATAAGAAACAAAGCTAAAGGGTAACCCGAAATCAAAAATTATACAAAAACATGAATAGTTTCCGCTTAAAATATTACGACTGAGAGCATGGCACGAACGTTTCGAACCGTTCGAGTCGAAGATTCGACTTTGAAAATATTCGTGCTGGGCGCACATCGAACACTCCTTAGTGTCAACGTGGATTGCGCGTCGGTGTAAGTTGGAAAATTAATATTTTTACCGTCGTTGTCAAGTCTAGCTTTGACACAATTTGATAGTAAATTTTGTGTGTGTGAACACGTAAATCGTTCAGCATTGATGTGCGTGTGGTTTTATTTTAATAATTTATTATATTAATAATTCGTATAAAAAATATTTCCGTTCGCACACCCTCCTCTATATAAACTATAATTGTTCCGAATTACAAAATCCATGAGCCTCAATAGCTCAACGATATAAGGTATGGCCTGAAATCTGCAAGGTACCCGGTTCAAACTCCTCCGCCGTTGGGGTATTGTCGCAGCCACTCCTAATACAAGCTTTTAATTTAAGCTTAGTAGGAGGGGAGAAGAGAATATTAGACATACCTAAAAATTATTCCTGATATTCTTTATAAAAAATAAAAAAAAAATTACAAAATCCTCCGTCCGCGCAATTTTCGTTAAATGGTGCTGAAAGTTTTCGCTTCATGTATTAATTTATATAGATATTTAAATTCATTAACATAATACATATCACCAATATCTGTACAAAAAATCTTAACTAGGTCTAGATTTAGGTATCATAAATCTTAGTGCCACCCTCACAATGGGCTGAAACCAGCCGATAATATAAGTCAGGGTCTAACAAAAGAGCTCCGGGTATACAACATAAACCTGACCTGCGTAGGACGTGAATATTACTCAGATATTTACCGTCCCTAGATGCCGAATCATTCCAATGATTAACCTATTATCCTAGTCAATTTAGGTATATATTCTCTAAGCTAAATCTATCTTTTGTACTAGATTCATTTCCTATGATAACAATTATCTTATATGAAAGGAATATTAGATATTTAGCTCTACTAAATGTCAGCTCATTCTAATTATTAATCTACTATTCTAGTCAGTCTTTTATTTTGGCATATCGGGATTTTCCAAACCTAAAACTATCTTTTGCGCTAGACATTTCTTACGATAAAATGTAGCTTATACTATGTCATAAATGCGTACTTTTGAAATTACCTACCTAATATTGATCGTATGTAGGAACTTCGCTAGCGTGAGTTAGATTTTGCATGGTACGCGACAGTATTTGTACCGCGTTCGTCGATCTATCCGTACAGCGCCATCTAATATAGTATTGTTGTAACTTTTCCCCCCGACATCATCGTCATCTCTTAATGTAGCGGAGACTATACGAACTCGCCATTTTTGCTTAAAAACCGGAAAGCAAAGGAAACGTATTGACAACGCTTAGAAGAGTTTCTGGGCTGGATGCAGGGCAACCTTCACCCCATCGACATTTGTATTCTGCCTGTCCTCACTTATGGTGCACAAACTTGGTTATTAATCGAAGAGCAGAAGTCCAATCTCAAGGTTTGCAAAAGAGCAGGAAGGCAGCGTTTTAGGTGGAACAATTCAAAACACGTTGCCATTGTAAATCGCAAAGGGACCTCAAGTGAGAGTCTTTTGTATATATTTCTCTTTCAGGCCATTGATGTCACTTGCAGACAGTTACTGAAAAAAATAGCACTTTTTATACGAACTGAAGTTTTGTGTTCAGGGAATCGCAAATATACTTACTTTGTTGTCTTTTATTCTTTCTAGTTTATAGCTAATAGTGTGTTAAGTTAAATTCTTGTTATAATAAGTTGTTTATAACACAACTTCAAACTATAAACTTTCTTTTGCTTTATCCATTTAAAATTAATTCTTATACATTTCCATTAAGATTAAAACATAATATTATTTAAAATTGCATTAATTGTCAGAAGGTTAATCAGAAAATAATGAAATGAAATACATTTATCCTTTGTAAATATCATGAAGAACTATTTAAGAACAAAAAAGATATGCGTACAAATTAACAATAATGACTTATGCTTTGTCATTAAGCTTTCTGTATTATGCCGGAGCCAGACATAGGTTCATTTGAATGATCACTTCAATTATCATGTAGTGTGGCCGGGGACTTTGGGTAACTACGCAGTTTTGTAGAACTTTATAGCATTCAAGGACAAAAATGTACAAACACTTTGAGCTATATCTGGCTCCGACATTATACAAGGAAAGGAACTTTAAAACAGCTATGTACGTGCTCTAATTTATGTGTAAAAACATAAATCACAGTGCTGATTTTCAGCTGCGAATAATAAGAATTCCATTTCGAATTTGTATGATTTTTAAGTTTGAGTTTTATTAAAAATATGATTCCACTTTTAAATCGAAGTCTTGTTTCGAAGATTGTTAGAGATTTACAGTTGAATTTAAACTTTATTTCAACTTTCATTCTCAAAATAGAACGAAATTTTAATAAGAACAATAGAGATGGCCCGTCGCTTCATCAACAGCTGAAATAAAATAATTTATATTTATAAGCTGAGATTAAATAACTTAAGGTACCGAGATACCGAGAATCCAAGGGATAATCCGTGACTTGGTAGCGGCTTTGGAATGTGTTGAGGACTTTTTATTATGTAAATTAGAACCACTGCATGAATGATTACATACTCATCGCACAATATCTAAGATTATTACGCGTTTATCGCCAAAGCTTTCAGTAGATAATTTCACCTATAGGTCAAATGGAAACCATCGGTCACTAAGTACCTCGGTGCTATCTCACATTATCGGCACGAAACAAACAAATTCAATTAGGACTAAGAAATTAACGCTCAAAGGAGCCGAAACTTCCGATCTTATCCGAACGGGGTCATTGACATATCGAGTTACGCACAAAAACATTTTCGTTTTAAAACGACCATTTTACGATTTTATCTCGGCGAAATTTTTATATATATTTTTACCGCATCTATTATATGGTTATTTTTAATGATATCATTTCGATATACACTTTAGTACCGATAAACAATGCAAATGCACTACATGTGAGTCTTGTGGACATGTATTAAGAATGGATCCGCAAAGGTGGGCCAATGTTACGAAATTATGGTCTACGGACGAGGTAGACTTGGATGCCTTAACGGTAAAGTCATGGATTCAAGTAGGATAGGAAACAATTGAGAAGAAGGAGGTCTTTGCCCAGCAGTGGGACACTAGGGGTTCGACAAAAAAGGCTAAATGTATGCAGAAATTTTTGAATTTTCATTCAAAGGTAAATGTAATGTAATATTTATAACTACAATCAGCATTTTTGTTATTACTTCGCATTGAAACCATATTTTATAGAAATACGTTTTTTGGTACGCCTAGAACTCCAATTAACCACACGATTAAGTTTTTAAAAACTGAATCTAGGTGTTTTTTTTTTATATTACAAGGGACAAAGTTGCAGATGGTTCACATAAGTAACTTCGGACGCCCATCAACATCTGCAACTCCAGGAGGCTCGCAGAAGCATTGCCGGCCTTTAAAGCGGCCTTGAGGCCATTGGGATCTCTCACAAACTGTACGAAACGCAACAACAATACCATTATTTTGACGTGAGACGAAACGTGATATCATTATTGTCCTTGGAAAATGCTATTACGCGCCTCAACCGACACTGTTCTCGTATACGGGGAACAGTCTCGGCTGGGAGTTTGGAACTTACCGTGCAATGCCGGAATACCCACTCCAAAACCAGGGTCCACCCTCCTCACCCACAATGAGGCGCCACAGAAATAATTGTCAGATTCAACCATGGCCCCACAGCGATAGGTTCAATTTGTCCTACATCTTCTTATGTTCCATACGTCCGGCCGTTGTCCACTATTGTGGCCCCGTGCATCTAGTGCATCTTATTATGCAGAAGCAGATATTTGTAATTACTCGTTATTTCATGTACTTAGTGATAAATAAAATTCACAATTCTTCTGAAGAAACAACCTTTAAAATCTGTTTATTCTAGGAATCAAGTGAAAATTTGTTACTAATCAAGACTCTATACTTGGTAGGTTATAACAAATTTTGCATAAACACCTCTTCCTGATAATATCACGCAAAGTAACTCGTATTAATTACAAAATTGCGTATATGTTTATTACCACGCATTAAATCCACGAGGCTTGTAACATAGTGCGAGATTTTAATTAGAATGTTAGTTAATTAAAATTATTTCATTTATGACAGTGGCGATATAATGTCGCTTGGTGTGTTTTAAAACCATAATTGTTGAATAAATCCATCAGTTTTATATAACATATATAATTATTAATCTTTAGAAAGTTGAGGTTATTTAAATATTAACATATATAAATAATAAAAAGTGGCCAAGAGCCAATGCTGTCAAGGCACGCTTATATGGATAGAGAATCAATGTACATAAAATATTAAAAAAAACCATCTAAATTAGAAAAAAAATCATTAAATTCAACGCGGACGAAACCGTGGATTAATATTAGCATAATAATATATTATAAGATCTTATTTGTGTAGATATTATTAGATAGATGACCGACTGACGTCTGACGTCATCTCCGGAACCCCCACAAACTCTACAATCTCACGACTAACATCACTAAACGACATTAATCGGGACTCACATTTTTACGTGCCTTCTTTTTTTAAATTTGAAAACCAGTATTTTTATTGGTCATCCATCTAACAACCGGCCCCAGTACAAGCTACTTAACCCAACGATCGACTGAAATGCCGGCCACAAAATAAACAACGACGTCCTCTATTCTGCTCATTCTTTAACTATGTAGGTTGTAAAAAAATACCTAAAAAGATTACCCTGTTAAGTGAACGGTTAATTCGGTGGCTCACGTTTGTAAAACAGTTTTTATGGTGTGAACAAAATAATGTTAGACAGTTACCTGTACATCTATGTAAGATATTTTCTGTAACGCGCGTTTCTCGGAAGCCAAGTGCGTGAGAACACGAGGCACTTACTTTGGTACAACCTTTGACATGACAAAATCACCACTTAGCTGATTATAATTTTTATATATATTTGTCTCATGTTTTACTGTATTAGTCTCTTCTATTTATATACTTACCGTCGGAAAAATCGAACCACCTTACAAGTTTATGTTATCAGAAAAATTGTGTGTGTGTGTGTAATAATGTATCATAGGTATTCTCTCTCTCTGAGTCGGTTCCTCAATACTGGGAGTCGTGACTCCTGCCTGATAACTTTTTCAAAGGATGTTAAATATGTATTAAATATGATGATAAATCTCGAAAAGGAATTTATTGTTGTTTCCTCATTTCCATTAGAAACCAACGCATTGAAGAACGAATATATTTTGGAATATTTAACTACAAGAACAGATACAGATATTATTTAAAGGTATAACTATGTATTTAAACAAATATACTTCTCATCAGAAAAGTCAAAACACCTTGCAAATATATGTTTTGTAAGGATTATTAGAAAAATATATGTATTTAGGAATATACATATGTCAAAAGAACTGAATTGTTTCCATTTTTCTGAGCTTTCACTATGAAGATCTAAAGAAAACGTTTAAAGAAAAATAGCATAAAGATAGTAGTAAAATTCTATGTTACTTTGAAAGTCTGTTCATTTGTAAGTCGTCAATAGATAAGTACCTTTTGTTGTTGGTTAAAAAGCAATATCTAGGATAACGATCTAAAAGCCGCCATTTTTCCTCCACTAATCCAATTAATTTATTTAAGTGCACCGGGAATTCAGGTTATTATCCTGAACTATAATGCTATTATAAAGTAGAGAGCACTCAGGGATCCCAACTGACAAAAGGATAGAGCCGGTCCCTTGCGGCCGCCGATACATTTGTACAAGCTATTGTAATATATAAGTACTTATTGCTAAGTGCTGGTATTCTATGTTTAAGTGAGTGTGAAATATTGAAAGTATATTTTAAAATAGTTATGCTTCAGCAATCGAGTATGGCGAGGATGATTAAGCGGATCAGTTATGTTTTATTCAGCCCCATGACGAGGGTATAAAATGGAAGTATACGCTGAGAAGAATACGAAAAATAATATGACGTCATATTATATTAAATACGATGGACAAAATTTAATTATCTTTTCCCCATGGTATGGGCATTAAAAGAAAGAGTTTGATGCGAAAAATGCGAAATATAGTATGACGACAGCATAAATTTTCCATTGGGTATAATAGGAGGTAGTATTAACAACCATCTACGCTTTGGGTATTTTTTGAAAGGGCCTCAGAAGAAAGTAAGTAAGTAACAAGTCACTTTGCAATAATCTCTATCCCAAAAGTGGAGTGTAAGGTATCGCTCTTCAGCGATAACGACGCCCTTTGCACCTCTTTTCTCGTCTGTATTCTTTTTATGGGTTAATTTGTATTGTGGTGTGCAATTAAATGTATAAATCAGTAAATAAGTTATTGAGAATTTTTTTTTATTTGTAATCATACCAGAACTAGTAGATTTCATAAAAGAAAGACCTGAAATTCATATAGAACTATGTTCTACTCTCAACCATAATAGTGATTTTCTAGCACAAGATTACTTTTTGCCATTTACATTTTAATAGTGGCTGCAAAAGGCATAAAAACTAATTTTGCATACTCTTGAAAGCTTAGCAACGCTGAAATAAGTTTATTTTCCCTTAGCGGCTATTAGGACACAATGTCGAGTGACGGAGAAATTGGACTGAGGAAGTAGCGGTGCGGCGGCAACTTGGCTCGTTTCTTAATATAAAAACTTTCCGAACAAAAGTCTTAAGTGAAAAACTACGACAGAAGACATTTTTCCGGACATTGGGCAAGCGAGATATTGAACGACTCTACATTTGCCGTGGATACGAACAATTTAAATAAATAAAATATATATGTTAAGTCATATTTCTAATCGCAGACCCGGCCATGCGTTAACGTGGCTTAGTTATCTAGGAAGGATTTAAGAGACAAAATGAAATAAACGGAGCAAGTGCGAGCCAGACCCATGCACTAAGGGGTCCGCACCATCACTCAATACATCTCCATGTTATTTTAAAATTCATACTTTCATGAGGTTTCTTGTAATTTGATAACGTCATCGCAATTTTTTCGTGATATTAACAAATTTGCGGTTTTCGTACTTGTTCTATACTTGTACGTCTAGACATATCTTGCAAAATATCATGATTCCAGGTCAATGGGAAGTATCCTACCTAGCAGTAGGTCCTACCTACCTAAGTACCTAGTACCTTTAGCTTTTAATTCCCTTTTCGAATGTATGGGATATGTGACATAAATGTCCATATCTTTTGATTGCGTATACTTAGTGTGGTTTTTTCTTACAGATTCAAGAGATAATAGACCTCAGTATTTGATAATTCATTTCAACTTTATACCTCAACGCCTTTGAGAAAAAGTGGTCCTTGTTGGACAGACATACAAACAACAAAGCCATAACAAATTTTCAGTGTCCGGATTTTTTCCTATACTTGTTTTGTAAGATATAGCTTCTTGCCCAATATATGGGTTTCTTTTTCTCGTTGGATGGACGGAACCCTAAAGAAGGTCATTATAATAAAAACTGTCCGGTCTCTCAAGTTGCACCAAATTACATAAAAATGCCATCTTTCTTGAATATTAAACATATTTATTTGTTGAAAAGTCAAGCAACTTTACAAGAATAACCTGTTATTAACAACATCTTTATATTTTACGACATTCTTGTGCTAACAACAGTAGTGCTATCATTAATCAATATCATAACCAATCATAGGGCATTCTATACGATTACTTATACTGCATATGTATTTAGTAAGAAAAATTTAATAAATAGAAACAGACAGGGATGTAGTTGACAGAAAAGTAGATTACGCGCCGTGCTTAAGTGAGTAATTAATGCACTCGTGTTCATTTAGTGCCCTTGTATTCGCTCGGGCACCAACATATCACTAGTGTGTTCATGACTCATTTTCCGCTAGGTGCAATAATGTACTATTGCATGTTTATAATATATATACAATTTTAACATCATGTGATGTATACAATAAAACACGGACGATCGCAGAATAGTTTAATGTGCAGAGACCGCGCCGGTTACAATATCAATTTGTAAACTAGCTACATTACACATAATTTAGTACTTTGTATTTTTATTACAATTAAATTAAAAATATTAATGTGGATGTTATATAAAGTACTTTTAAACAAAAAGAAAACCGACTTCAAAAACAAAATGGCGAGGAACTAAAAAACATAAAATAAATAGTATTTTTATACGGTTTAGTAGACACTTACTGATGTGCTGAAGTCGGTACCAAGCCAAACAGGTTCTCCGCTAAATTGATGCAGATGGCACCGACTTCAACGAATCATTAACTGTCTACTAAATCGTATGAAAGAACTATTTATTTTTTGCTTTTTAGTTCCTCGCCCTTTTGATTTTGAAGGCGGTTTTCTTTTTACTGAAAAATAATTTATTATCGTATTTTAAATACTTTTACAAAAAAACCAACGACAGCATATGACTATCTTTCATGCTTAAGCCATTAACGCCAAATTAGTAAACCATTAAGGAACGGGAACGGGAAAGGAAACGGGAACGGGAAACGGAACGGGGACACTATTATAGTATAATAGAATGTCCTTAAAATAAGTACCCCGACGGTCGGGCGGGACAGCGTTTGCCGGGTCTGCTAATTAATAATAATGTTATCTAGTAAATATTGAGAAATGCGAGCGAAGCCTCGAGCAACTAATTAGAGATATAGAATTCATGAAACCACACTACTTTCTTAATTAAATTATTTGGTTACTCAACGCCTTTAGATTACATCGTTTTCTTATTACGTTAGTTGTGGTAACTTCTTAACACAATTTCAGTTTAGTAAAATTCGTGGAAAGTTAAAAAATCTGAGTGCAACCAGACGGCCTAGCACGAACATTCTCGATAGTTTCAATTACTTTTATGTCCGAAACCGAACGTGAAACGAAACATTAATGCTACCGGTTTACACCACCTACTTTGCTAAATATTGCTGGCACGAATGAAGTGAGAATTTTGCACGTATAGAATCCTCGACGTTGCGGCGATGTAAGTCGTGTAAAATGGGAAGCTCGAACCTCCATTTTACGTTTGGATTCGAACGTAAAAGTAGTAAATTCTATCATTTATTATCATACTACATTCTTCTTCTTCTTCTTAGCGTTGTCCCGGTACATGACCAGGGTCTGCTTTACCGGTCTCACGCCTCCACTGTGCCCGATCTTGTGCATCACGTATTGTTGGTTCAATTATCATACTACTTACATACAATTATTATCCTATAACATTATTCCCCGTTTCCGATCCCGTTCCCGTTCCGTTTCCGTTCCATTTCCATTTCGCTGTGCCATTCCTTTACTATTATACAATCCTTGTTCTAACAATAGCGAACACAACAAAAAATAAATTCTTTTCTTTTAATACTCTTGTAACCGTGACGTCACCTAAAATAAAGGGCTGCAGCTGAAAATCAGCGCTGCGTGTCGAAGAGTTCTTATGACACGCGGTATCCGCTGAGCTGCTTTGCCTATTTGTATGCTGCTGTTATATTTTTCTTTGTAATTTTAATTGTATTGATTGTACTTTTATACATATATGCAGTTACAAATAAAGCTTTTCTTTCTTCCTTTTTTCTTTCTTTCTTCCTTTTTTCTTTCTTTCTTTCTTTCTTTCTTTCTTTCTTTCTTTCTTTCTTTAAATTCTCCAATTTTATGCAGTCGTTCGGAAGTTATACATTTCAGCGGCTCATTTTTATTTGCGACTATCAATTGAGATGTAAGCTATCATATCTTTCAAGTTGAATCAAACCACACATGGTGTGCAAGTTTGATTAAAATCGGTTAAGGAGTTTAGGAGTCCATCGCGGACAAACAACGTGACGCGTTATTTAAACATGTATACATTAAGATGTGGGGAAGTCTCACAAATAGCGATGTGAATGTATGAATAACCTCCTTGTTCGAAGTTTTTTTTTTATAGTCCAAGGGGCAAACGAGCAGGCACCCAAGTGCCTACCCACGCCCATGGACATCTGCACGACCAGAAGGCCAACAGATGCGCTGCCGGCCATTAATGACGAGTTTAGGCCACGGGGACCAGTAGTTCCTGAGATAAGCGAGTTCAAGCAAACAAACAAACTCTTAAGTTTTATATTATACAGGCTGTGCCCGCGACTTCGTTAGCGTAAAATTAGGTAATCAATTAGATTCAATTTTAGCGTGATGATTTTTATAGAGGAAGGCTATCTTCCTCGATAAATGGGCTATCTAACACTGAAAGAATCTTTCAAATCGAAACATTAGTTCTTGAGATTTAAGCGTTGAATTAAACAAAAACATTCTTTTCAGTTTCGCATATTAATATAGATAAGAATGATTTCATTTCAAAAGGAAACGAGAAAATATCACTAGGCTCAGTAGCTCAACCATAGAAAACTATGAGGTGAGGTACTTGGAGCATTCTCCACTCTGCTTTACGCCTTTTTTAAGGGAAAACAAAAATTCTAGACTATTCCTAGTATTTTTTACAAATGATGCACCACCGATGCTCGAGTAAAAATTTTCGACCAGAATGCTCACACATGCGTTGTTGGTCTTCGAAAAGTGAATACAAAAGAAAAGGAATCGAAAATTAAAACATTTAGGAAGTGAGGGGATATTCTCAACTCACCCCACATTTAACCGCAACAACATTAATTATAAATTAAACGTTTATATTCCTTTGTATGGACAGAGCTTGTCGGGACACGTGCATCCTCTTTGGAAAGATGGATTACTCTACCCTACCTAATAGTGTTGACACAGAACCTATAGTGCAAGATATAAAATGTCTTTTACTTACTTTCACTGCTATTCGTACATTATGTTCATTGTATGTTTTTTTTTAAATTTCTTCTTATAACGAATAAGACTTCTTATAACTATTGGCAGAGTGGTCGTGGTCATGGAACACTATGAAGATGCACCGCGTTTTTAGAGAGGAACTTCCATCTGCTCCTATTGGCTTCCCACTGGCTATTTTTTTAATTTACAGTTTTCTTTTTCAACCGATTTCTAAAAGAGGTATTTTTTTAATTTTTTATATTTGTTACCTCAGAACTTTAGATTGAATTAACCGATTTTATAATTCTTTTTTTCTTTTTGAAAACTGGTACCTTTCGCGTGGTCACAATTGCTCAAGGAAGTCAAAAATATAACCCGATCCATACAAATTTCTTACCATTTCCATGGCCCAGCTCTGGAAGCTCTAAAGGTGTTAACAAGAGTTCAGTAACCTAACTGAGAGTTATATAATGTTTTTTTTTTTTATGTAACAAAGGGAAATGAGCAGGTTGCATTCTTTTGAGTGACTACCGATGTCCATGGACAACTGCAAAACCAGAAGGTTTGCAGATGCGTTGCCGGCCTTTGCGAAATGAGTTTGCTCTTTTCTTAAAGGGAACTATGTCATACCGCTTGGTACGATATCGGTTTCGGTACCGAAGCTGCTAACTGACCCTACAATAATGAATAGTGCGAGAATGAATAGTGCGAGATGAAGGAATAGTGCGAGATGAAGGAATAGTGCGAGATAAGAAGTTACTAGAAAATCGCACGTTTGTGGACTTCGGGACATCAAGGTGATAAGGATGAAATTTCGGTTGAAGTGATTTGAGTTAAAACGATAATTTTAATTTTACGAAACACATCACAAACAATAAGGAAACTGGTTCTAATTTAAAACCCCGTATCAAAGAAAATTGAGGAAACCTTTCTGAACAGAAACAAAAGGTTTAATTTATTAAGCTCCGAACAAAAAACTGAATAATGGATAATTATTTTTTTCGGAGAAACAAATAATTACAGGGTCATTTGCTTAAGCGTTAATTTTGGGTCTGAAGAGATTTTTACTTTACAATATTCGTTTTTATTGGAACAAATTTGATCAATCTTTAGCAGCCTAGTCTTGCAAAGACTTTTTTATTTACTGTTCCTTTTTTATGACACAAACAAGAGTACGGTCTGATTGAAAGCAGCTACCGTACTTCATAGAAGATTGCAAATACTACTGACTTACTACTACTGACTTTTTTGGAACGTTAAACACTTTTGGCGCGTGGCGACGAGTGGAAATAACAAAAAACTTGCCCGACTGAGTTTGTTGCGGACTCTACTCAGTGTAGGGTGCGTTGGAACCCTTGTAAAATTAGCTTTGAAATAGTAAAATTTATAGTTATTGTTATAATAACGATTTAAAATAATACTAAGAATAAATTAAATTATACATGTACCGGGCGAGGTGAATATCCGCCCGGTACATACATATGTATCTACAACGTAATGTACATTTAAGTTTATTTATTTAATATATCTTTTTTAGTTCTAGTTTATTTATATTATCTATGGCTGTTTATATATTTAATATGTATCCGAGCGTGACAGTTGAATTTATAATAAAAAAAATAATTATACACATTTTGCTAAGTACTACAACGTCCATGAGAAGCTAAACTACTTTGCTTTAATCCGCGAATCATTCGCGGATTAAAGCAAAGTAGTTTAGCTTCTCATGCATGTCATGGATTTCCGCAAAGTAACGCCTAATTCTATTAAAAATACATTCTTTTCCCACGCCTTCGGTACTTGCCTCGACCGGGTTCACGCCATGTAACTTTAGTTCCAAAATTGAACTTCATTATAATTAATTTGGTTTTCTATTAACCCCTACGGCCGCGACCATATAAAAGATACATAGGATACATATAGATATATGTATATCATCCTATGTACTTTGTGTCGTGATAAAGAATTGACTTATCTTATCTCAACGTGCGGTAACCCTACTGGCAAGTAGGTAGCCATGTCACGATACGCCAGAGAAATGCTAGAAAACAATCGTTGCTTACCTTGCCCGTCTTCGATATTTCATTTAATCGGAAATGCCGTTTGAATATAAAATTACCTGCAACAAAACAGTAACAAATTGATTATTATTATTATTATTGCTTCAAAGTTATTTTATTTTCTCTCTCTCTCTCTCTCTTTCTATGATCGGCAACCCTTTGACAGGTAAGGGCCACATTGTTAGGAGATTCGAAGTTGGCGGGCCGCACCCAAATAATTATTTGGAAATAGTTGTCCCGTTAATCCACACAACTTAGTATAAAAATTACATTTGAATTAAAGAAACATCATTTAAGAGAAACTAAATAACAAAATATATAAAACTAAAACTGTCTAAAACTAACTGTACAACTACTTAAAAATATTGTAAGCTAACTAAGTATAATAGTTATATCATAATAGTTACGTGTTAGTTATCTATTTATATAGTAGATATTATAAGCGGAATTACAAATGTTAAATTATAGTACATCACAACAAAACTTTGCGCTGGTGTAATGTAGTTATTATCTAGTTATAAGAATTAGATTGTTATTTACAAAACAGTCGCGGACCATAAAGAGAGGGGTTTGCGGGCCACGTGCGGCCCGCGGGCCATGCGTTGACCGCTGATCTAGAGTAATTAAAACATTTAATGGTAGTACAATTGTAGGGGGATAATCCATTTACTGTAATCCGGATTTAAACTGATCGCGAGTTTAATCTTTGAAAAACAGAGAAACCTTGTAAAGAAAAACAGACAAAGCTTTTAAGTTATTTATCGCGTATATTGACATTCTCTTACAATAAAACAATCGGAAATTATATAAAATTATAATATACTGCATATTTTGAATTACTCTATAATTTACAGTAAAGCGCAGTCAAAATGAAAGAGTGGGAAATAAAAAAGAAACCACCTACTAACTCATTTGAACATGTCGCACGCTTAGCCCTCATACGCACGAGAGTTATAAAAGCGTTGCGTTAAATCTCGGCGTTGGCGCTTTTTTAGCGTGTTCCAGGCAAAAATATAACGTATACGTATAAATATGGCATTGAAATCAGAACATTGTTCAAGAAAAAAAGCGACGCGTTTTAAAATAGCTGCCGTGTGAAGATAAACTTGAGAATTCATATGTTCTATTTTAACGGTTTTTTAACGCCCGGTAAAAAATCTCTAGTGCGAATCAACTAAGTCATAAATCGACCGCTTAAATTTTAGGTCTAAAGTTAGTTAATGATACAGGCAGCTTCCCTTCAACACCCTCTATCAAAAATTGTTTAAATATCTGCATCCAATACTGAGTTATAGCTATTTTTGTCTTGTTAATGAAAAAACTTATATTGGTTAAAAAGACAAACAAATAATAAAACGTCATTAAATAACATTCCAATATCATTAATCACTTCATTTACTATTACTAAACTACATAATGCCTTTTTCTCGTTTTACAAACGGAATAAGTCGTAAATGACAAAGCGTTTTTTGAGATTTCCGAAAAATCAATTTTTTTGAGTTAGGTCACTTTATGACAAGGCTTGCGACATATATTTTAACTGCAGATAAGCGGATGTGTTGCAAACAAATGCTTTCATTCTATCAAAGAAAGGATGTTTTCGCAAAATTAAAATAAAGTAAACAGTAACCCGGCTTTATGCATTTATTTATTTTTAAGAAGCTATCAGCCGACACGGCTTTCAATCAAGATAACAGAGTTTTGCGCGTCAAACTCGCGATAACACTCACGGTCGTTTTGATACGAAACTTATATTTAACATTATATTTTTCTTTTCTCATACAACAGTAAGGGAACATAACATATGGGTATATAACATACTACCTGTTTTCCGCAACATCGTAAGCATAAAATGAAACGTGCAAGTGCCCTTATATTTCCTAAATCTGACCCTATTGAAAAAGTGGTGGCAATGCTGTCAAGTCAAGTGGCGGTATTGTTGTCACGTTTCGTCCGGTTTGTGAGACTTCCCGGTGGCCTAAACTCGTCATTAAGGGTCAGCAGCAGCGCGTCTACTCCTGGTCATGCAAATGTCCATGAACCGCCTGCTCGTTTGCCCTTTGCAAAATAAAAAAAACATTACACTGGAGATGTTAGTCGCAAGAGTTGCATTATATAAAAACCTTATTCCTTTTTTTTTGTCAAAATACGGTCAAAACCGTATACCTACTTATGCTATCTCTGCAACATAGAGAATATAAAAATAATTTATGAAGAACGTTTAATAGAATATTATCATCTAATAAAGATAAGAATTAAAATAATATAAATAAGTACTTGCACAGTTGTCTTTATTCGTACACAGGACCTAAGTGAATAACCCCGTGCATATTTTACACATTGCATAAATGGAAAACCACTAGGTACTTCTATATCATTGCCGCCATAACAACCAATAGACATTCATCATACCGTTATCAATGATGGTAGCACTGCTATCGCGATATGCCCATATATATACGATACATATATTTACATATGTATATTGTAACTTCGGAACTTATAAAGCTGTTTAAAAAAGCTGTTTGTAAATTTAAAAAATATGTATCTTTATTAACAATAAATTTATGTACAGTCCGTTATTTTTGCTAACGGTCTCCGCACTAGGTGCACCTTTGTCGCGGAGACCATGTAAAAAAATAAAGTCCTAATTTAGTCTTCCGAAGGTGTAGCTTGCTGCTAGAAACTAGCCATAGAACATAGGGCTCGTCCATGACTGTCTTAGTAGGTACTTAATAGTAATTCGTATATGAGAACAAATTAAATCCGGCCTTAGGTTTCAATATAAATAATCGTAAGTTATAAGAGGACATGTTTTATATTGTTATAAGTAAATTTCAGGACTGCCAATCAACTTGGCACACATTTAGATCTCACATCTTTTGAAGTTGAGGTCAATAACCAAAGCATTTCGTAATATTATTGAACTTGGCTCTCATTTCACATTAATGTCTTTCACGGGATTCGCCTTACGCTGGAGCCAGACATAGCTCAAAGAGTTTGTACATTTTTGTCCTTGAAGACTACAAAGTTCTACAAAACTATGCGCAGCTACACAAAATCCCCTGTCACACTTCATGATCATTGAAATGATCATTCAAATGAAGCTATATCTGGCTCCGGCATTACGTCGTGATTATCATGTTGACAATACTGACCGATTTTACAACGAACCTATTCTAATTTCGGAGCCAGGCGTAGCTTAAAATGTTTGTACATTTTTGTCCATAAAGACTAGAAAGTTCTTCAAGGGTACACAAAGTCCCCAGCCACATAACATGATCATTGAAACGCTCATTCAAATGAAGCTATGTCTGGCTCCGGCATAATAAATAATAATTCTAACTAACATTATTCATTTGTAGACTATCAGGCGTTCTCTCTATGCGAGCACTGTGTCAACACTCCAGCCGTTTCAAAACAAAGCATACCGTCGCCATTCGAGCGGCGTGGTGCCTAGTGGGTGCACAGTTTTGCAATGCAAACTAATTACTTCATTACACTGGGTTTCTGGATTAATTATTATTTACTTTTAAATACGCCATTGGTATGCCGACGCGGCGTGACCACTCATTAGGGTTGACAGCTTTTATTAAAATTAAACGAAGACGTAATTTGATGAAATATTATACAAATTTAATAGAATAAAAAATATTTGGTAAATACAGAAGTTTGTACATTCTACCGATGAACTATTTGGTGCTCGTGGTACCTAGATATTTTAATCTATAGAAATAACTAGTGGTTACACGCAACTTCGTCCGCATAATATTAGGTTAGAAATTTTAGCGTGATGAAGAATAATCTCAGGAATTACAGATCCGATTTGAAAAATTCTCTCAGTGTTAGATAGGTCATGTATCGAGGAAGGTTATAGGCTATATATCATCACACTAAGCCCAATAAGAGCGGAGCATCAATGAAGAATGGTTCAAAATCGGGAGTTTTTTTCCCATTAGAGAGCTTCCGCTGCGTGCGCTGCGTAAATGGTTAAAGTTTCGCAAAAGCCATGTATGAGAAAATTGTTCCCCTTTAAAAGTTCTAAATAAAAGTCCGCGATAGCGTATGTCTACCTTTTAAGGTTGGCTCAGTATAACCTTTTATACGCTAATCAAAG
>JANCMC010042188.1:2328672-2370925 GCA_024363005.1 Charaxes varanes | reverse complement strand
GATGTAGAGACTTGAAATTTTTCATGTTAATAGAACATGCTAGAAAATCATTAGAAAAAAATATTACGAGCGAAATCGATCGTCAACTTTTGAAGTTGTTTAACAAATGTCTTGACACGCTCTTGACCACGTTTTCTCAGTTTTTATTTAGCGAAAAGGGTAATAACCTCAATTATATGGAAGCCTCTTAGTAAGTATTTATAATTCAACAATAGGAATACCTCCCTTTTAAGCCGAACGCCACTCGGAAATAATATTCGTATTCAAAATAAAATTACACTCGAGAGAGCCTAATTTACCGCGGACGGACAAAAATTTACGTACATATGTCCACAGACAAAATTACTTTTTAATATACCACGTTGCGCAGACAATGCAGGTAGGTGGCTTAAGAGTGTTAAATTTTAATTTTTATGTACGAAAAATTTCGTACAAAGGATTTTTTTAAGCGCCTTAAATTTGTATCCCGCCGAAATTTTTTTAATTTTATTTCGAAAACATCCTGTTTAATGAGGGTTTTTAATTTTGATCTCAATCTTTATGCGATACCTTAACTGTTATTACTTCACAATAAAAATACATTAGCATCGTGTATTTTAATATCGAGTGCGGTGGGCATTAAATTCGTCATAAGCGTAGAATAATGACGGTTTTGATAAGTGTTTGTGGTTTTGATAAATGCCTTCCTTCTTCTTCTTCTTGTCGTGTCGATGGCGCATCAAACAGTTCTATTACGCGAACAGTATCATGGCTTAGTAAAAAACTACAATTATTATTAGATAATACTTTTCCAGCAAAGGCGTCCAAGTCGTCTCGTCACCTCTTCCTCAGCCTACCTGGTCGTCGGTGGCCACTGGTGGGGGCCCATACAATAGCAACATTGGCCCACCTTTGCCGGAAAGAAATGGATTCAAATGGGTCAGGAAAGGAAGGTGTGGTTGGAGAAGGGGGAGGCCTTTGCCAAGCAGTGTAGGCTAATAAAATATTTTACAATTGCGAAAATTATTTTTTTTTACGTATAATCTATTATGCTAACTTTAAAAACTATAGGTTTAATCTTGAAATAATTATGCCAGAAAACTTATATAATTATTTCAAATGGCGGCCCTGTAAAGTTTAATATTTGTCAGATCCGTCATTTTTCTATGACTATGATGATTTAATCCAACCAGCGCAAACGTTTCTGGCCATGAGGTCTCTTTCCTTCCACTCACGTCTTTTGTATCTACTATCATCCTTACTAATTTACGTAGTATTCTGTTACGTTACTGTTACTGTGTCTGTGTTAAATGACTTCCTTGTTTGCCAAGACAAATTTACCCATGTGGAAGATTCTCAGTAGGTGGCACAAATTGGCTACGTAATGGAACTTTCTCTCTCTCTCCAGATATGCCCTTGTAAGATTACATAATCTCTACTAGATGATTACATCATAGTCATCATAACATATATAAATTAGGTGTCACGTTGTTTGTCCACTATGGAGTCCTAAACTACTCAACCGATTGTAATCAAATTTGCAAACCGTGTGCAGTTTGATCCAACTTGAGAGACAGCATAGTTTTTATTTTAATTTGACAAAATCATTGTATGTGAAAACAATACGGGTGAAGTCGTGAATTACAGCTATAAGTTTAGAAATGTATTTTTATACGATTTTAAGTTAATCTTTTAATATTAAAGGACTTACAAAAATTCCTTTAACTTGTAACACTTGAGATTTGAATTTGGCAGACAAAAAATTCGTAATTCGCAACGAAAGAGAAATGGAATTCGTTAATTACAAACAACAACAGAAATTAATTTATTTGTTGGCGTAATGCTCACCCCTAAAACGCTGCTACAGTTTTTATTTGCTTTAGCGAGATCGTTATAATGAGTGTCGTTAATTCTACCCTCTCCGATCCCTTTAGCAATCATACCCTTGAAAATTTTTACTTTAGGGAGACTGATTTTATAAAACGTTTGTAAATATTTAGGCATTTCAACGACGCGTACCCACGAATTTTATTATGTCCTTTTAATTTAATAATTCTTAAATCACGAATGTTATATAACAAATAACGCATGAGACGCTTTTTTGGAAAATAATAAGATACATACTTTTGATGCCCGTTTGAGTCACGATTTATTCCGTTAAATATAGTGAGATAATGATCTTCTAACACCATAAGTCTATTTATAATTCGACTAAGCCAAATAGTTACAATATTCTTAACATCAGTTACAAAAAACATATCACAAATATAAATATTTTATATAGATAATATCGTTGATTTTTATTTATTCCCGAATAAACTCTTTGTTATCTATATATTAATAGGTGACACAGAAACTTTGGGTACCAGTTTACGAAAATTAAGTGAACGGAGGAGTGTAAAATTTGGCAAAATTATAGTTTATATAGAAGATGGAGTGTGAATGCTAATATTTTTATGAAATATGCATTATAACTATAATAATTATTATTATTATTAAACTAAAACTCACGCGCACCAATGCTAAACGATTTATACACACATGTATAAGTTTTATTATTGGATGAAGACAAAACATAGTCATGACGATCGTACCGTAAGAAGCTACTTTTATTTTGCCTCCACTATCTGAGTGAAGATAATCCGGTGTAAGCAAGCGATGGTATTAAATTATCCATTTATGCGACCAATACTTTTAAAATAACATTTGGAATGCTTTTCGATTTTCGTGTAAAGATATCTGTAAAAAGAAGAAGAAGAAGATATGACTAGAGAAATAAATACTCCATTTTTCTTCCTTCTTTCCTTATACCAGATGACGTCCACTGCTGGACATAGGACTCCATATACTTCCATAGGTCCAGTTTCACAGGTCCTCGTCCACCATTACGAGGACGCCATTCTATACGCCTTGACTCCCCATCGGTGACCACTTCTTCAAGCTATATGGCCTACCCCTGTCACTTGAACTTGCTAATTTTATCAATTAAAAGCGTTATATCCCAGGTTAAATCATTATTTTATTCAAACTTCAAATCAATAACATATTAATGTTGCAGCGTACGTGAACAAGTGAAATTGTTAACCTATTTTAACTTGGCAACATAAATAAGGTCAAATAGTCATACCTTTCCTTTTGCGAATACTCTCTTGTCCATTTATTTATTAAGTGCATTGATTTTTACATAACATCAGGATTAATTAAAAAGACCTGGCAGATTTGCTACTAAAATACAATCTTAATGTAAAATCTGAAATAAATTGGAAGATACTTTACCTGAAATATCGTTAATGCTATTGACCTAGTTGGCTGCTATAGGTTTAAAAATGTCAATAGCAGTATGAAGAAGTGCCTATTTAATTCAAACTTTTATTTTACTAACAAGTTTTAAACCGAATTTCAAAATATATTCATAATTAGCTTAGTTTAAATGTAATATTAATAAAATACATAACTCATCAATCATCTACAATAGTCGAAATGATCAATGATTGATTTCTTATCAAGAGCTATCATAAGTTCTAGAAAGGACATCTAAAGCCGCACTTGTAGGATCATACCGGAGTTGGTTAGGCAGAGGAGGAAACACTGGCAGTGAAGTTGAGTGTTAGTGATCACTATACTCTTAAACCTGCACCTGGGTCACAAGTCCTGGGCATCGCTATGGTTCCTTCCTCTGCAACGCGATGGACCCGGCAACCATACGGTGAATCCATGGAATGGGGTTAGGTTAGGTTAGGTTAGGTTAGGTTAGGTTAGGTTAGGTTAGGTTAGGTTAGGTTAGGTTAGGTTAGGTTACTCTGCCAGAATAAACAATGAAACATTCAACCCATCATTATACAACATTAAGCACACCAAAGGCGCACATTTATATACAGTGAGGGAAGACCTTAGTAGACAGTCCACATAGACACTCTTATAGTATAGTTGGACATTGAAAAAGAAATGAATATAAGTTAATATGTTTGCAGAGAAACTGGAGGCAATGATCATCTTCTTGACGGACGGCGAACCAACCGTTGGTGAAGTTGACTTTAACAATATCATTACCTACGTATCCGAAAGAAACACGGGTAATAGACGGGCGTCGCTGTACTCCTTGGCTTTTGGTAAATTTTCATAGACAATATTTTCACATATCTATGCATCAACCTATCTAGCTGCCTAGCTTAACGAGAAATGTTTGGGCTGGTTTCCCAAAAGACGCATGGTTTAATATTGCACATGCCAAATCTTTATCCAAAAGTTGATTTTGTTTGATTTCATTTTGTAATAAAGGTATATGAAATAACAAATCTGTACAGGGGAAGATACAAGTCGCGATTCTCTCCGCAAGCTCTCCCTCCGCAATGAGGGTTTCATGCGACCCATTTACGAGGCGGCAGACGCTGCGTTGCAGTTGATTGACTTCTATAAGCAGGTCTCCTCGCCGCTGCTCTCTCACGTCAAGTTCCTGTATCCACGAAGCCAGGTAACTACGAACTAGCTCAGGACAATTAAAGACACTACATAAACACTTTTTTGCAGGCAGGAAAAATGAACCTGCACTTAAATTTGATTAGTGTTATGCAATACTTTCTCACGTTTCACACATTTTTGAGTTCGTTTGGATGTAAAAATTTGAACCATAGTCAAAGATACACAAGCACTTTGGTTCTCCAGTGACCAATGAAGATGTGAAGTGTCTGTTCGAGCCCCAAAGCAGCGAAATTTTCTCCAAAACTTTTCCTCCTTCATATCTGATGGATTATTTACTATTAATTTTTGTTACTTCATTTTTGTACCTAGATAAAAGAGGAGTCAGTAAGCCGTACTCGGTTCCGTACGATCAATGCGGGTTCAGAGGTGGCAATTGCAGGACAAATTGCTGAAGGTGCTAAAGAAATTTCTCCACAAATTCTTGCACTGAGGGGTGATGATGAAGGCCGTGGAAGGGTTCGTTAGATTTTATTATATATTATAATAGCGGTCCCAGCTGACGTTGCCTTGCTCGAATTTTGGCTCAAATATAATAGCTAGTTAATTAATCTCTATTATGCCTTTTCCATAAAACTGATACCGGCCGCATGTTTTAAGAAATAATAATTTTACTGTTATCTCCACACAGTAACGCGTGATTTTATCAATTATAACTTACGACTTTTAGTCCAAATATTGGAAACAAGGGAAGATTTAAGAAATACTAGTAAAGTAGCTTTATCAGAGCTCTGTAAGGATGATGTATAAGGTTATCATCCAACGACAGCTTCAATTAAAGCTGTTTCAAGTTCACTCTTAAGATTTTAAATTTACTATTGTGTTTCCAAGAAACGTTACGTGGTGAGCTCCAAAGCGCCCGTTGTCAACGATAAGCAAGAGTATCTGCCTCTGGAACGACTGTGGGCGTACCTCACCATAAAGCAACTGCTGGAAAAACGAGACGCTGATGATGATCAAAGCAAAGATGAGGACAGCCCTGAGATGAAGGCATTAGCTATTGCACTTCAGGTATAACTTCTATGGAATACTGTACGCAATACGCGTTCTACAATCTGTACGTACCCATGTACGTTATATTTAAAATTAGGAACAATATAGTTCTCTATTTTCAGTATTCGTTCGTCACAAAATTGACATCTCTGGTGGTGGTAAGGCTGAATGAGAGTGAAGCCCTGGATCCTGAAAAACTTATCGCGGAGCCAAGTAAATAAATTTCTAAAATTAGTTTACTGTAATAATTTTGCTGTTTATATTAACCTTTTTCTGAAATTTAATACCTGTGGTAACGGATTAGTTTACAATTTGATTTTTAAAAAGACTTTAAAAAAAGGTTTTCAATTTCCATTTTTTATGGTTATTATCTCAGAACTTTCGACTGCGCAAACTTATTTTGATAATTCGCTTTTATTTGAAAGCTGCTGTTTTCCGAGAGCTTCCATTTCAATTTGGATCAATTGTGACTATCCACGATAAAACCATATAAGACATAAATTTGCATTATGCGCGAGAGTCGGTTGAAGTCATTCTTTATTTGTTAACATTTGGTATTGTTATTAATTAAACAAAATTATAACGTAAAATTTATGAATCCTACAGAGATGGCTTCCAGAAATCTCTTTCATTTCAGGTTTCGCGGCCGGTGGTGGTGGTGGCAGACGTTCTAGTGGTGTCGGTTGGGTCGCAGGTGTCCCACCCATTTACAAAGGTTTAAGCACAAGTAAGTGACTGTTATGGAATATACACGGTGACATTGTCGCGGTTAGGATGGTTACGTAGATCTTATCCTAAGGTTGAATAAAAAATATTCGCACTATTATGTTTGTGGTATCCTCTGTGAGGTTCTAGTAAGATTCTAGATAAGAACTTCCTTCCTTGTACGATTTCATAGAAAAGATACAGGTGCAGTTTGGATCACGTGGATTTAAAAGGAAAGCTATACGACCAAGTTGTGTATCTTTTGACGAATATTCTTGGATTCAAGACACTTTTCTTGTAAAATATGTTTGTATTTACACCGGTAAAGAGCTTATATCTCCGCTATTTAAACGCGAAACTTTATAGAAGCTTATTTTCTTTAGAACTGGAAATACAGTTATCCCGGATATATAGAGTAAAAGAGAATAAAATGGTAAAGCTCTGAGCTTAAAATTGGTTCATGTGTTATGCAACATTTTATCAAAATATCATACATATAAGACCGTTTTACACTTTCCTTAAGAACGCTGTCACTTAAACTTAATTACAGATTTGTGCGGAAAATAGATATGTGTGTCCTTCTTTGCATTACAAGGTATTTTGTCAGACTTTAAAGAAGGAAATGCTTCTTACCTGGTTAAATTAGCGAAACCTTTTAAATAACATACCTTGGAACCATTAACAGCACGAGAAACTCCAAAATTTCACCTGTACCCACCAACCAGAAGTTCTGCGATTTGCAAGAAATCTGCCTTTAGATTTATTCTATTTTTATTATAAGTATAGATTGCGGTCGAAATTCGGTCTACTATACACAAAATTTAAGTTCTTTGCACTACAACTACTACACAATTAATATGCTATACCTAATATACCGTTGTGACTTCCCTTTCGACACCATCTTGTAGTAAAATGTATACATGTGTGTATAAATCGTTTGGCATTGGTGTGCGTGTGGTTTTGTTTTGATAATTTAATATATTTTTAATGCATATTTTATAAAAATATTATCATTCAGACACCCTCCTCTATATAAACTGTTATTGTGCTAAATTTCGTAGTACTCCGTTAGCGCAATTTTCGTAAAATTGCACCGGAAATTTTCACTTCTCGAATCGTACAGATGTTACGTTATTTTGCTTTTATTTACTGTTACCTATAATTAAAATGAGAATAAATTGAATTAAATTACAGGATACGGCCATTTGAGTCCTCGCACTAGTTGGGGGAAAATAATGACAGTTTTCTACGCCCTTCTGGGTATGCCGCTGTTTTTGCTGTACCTCAGTAACGTTGGTGAGAAGATTTAAGTTATATAATAAATTTTATTTACTATTATGATATTTATTTATTTTTATTTTATAGGGAAGACAATCGGTTAGTGTATATGATGGATTTATATGATTACAGGAGAGTTACTGGCGAGCTGGTTCAAGTGTATATACGCTCTGGTGTGTCTATGCAGAGGCTGTCCTGGATTCTCGAGAAGACGAGTGGTCCATATTCGTACTCAGGTATATCACATTACTAGCTGTGCCCGCGACATTGTCCGCGTTATATTAGGTAAACAAAAATAAATACAATTTTAGCGTCATAATACATAGCCTTCCTCGATAAATGAGCTTTCTAACACTAAAAGAATATTTCAAATCGGACCAGTAGTTCCTGTGATTAGGGTGTTCAAGCGAACAAACAACTGCTTTATATCGATACCTCCTACGTAAGTTGCTGTAATCCAAAATTCCCGCTTTTGGCAATTTTTTCAATATTTCAGTACATCTTTCTTGTAAATTAGGCGTATTAAATTAGTCAATAATTTGTACTGTCTGTTTATAAAAAAAAAAAAAAAACATTGTCTACGATTCCTATTTGGACCAACGTATAATAAAGAAGTATTGTCGACAGAATATTAAAAATTGATATATACGTATTCCCCTCGAAAATGTGGCTTACAAAAATTACCTTTTACATCCGAGACTCTTGATCAAGTGTAATAACATTTCACGTCGCGTTTTCCTGTGAGGCTTTCTCATTACCGTTGACGTGTCACTCTCTCTGTGTTGATTTTATTCTCGTATACATCGCTCGTCACGTTTCGTTGTTTTCATTTGTTTCCGTCATATTACCAGGCTAATATTGGTTAGGAAGGTTTTTACGTGTTATTTGTTAGGTTGTAAAATTCATTGTGGGCTCTTTTTCAATTCTTTGATTTTTTTTTTATGGAACAAGGGGCAAACGATCAGTCAGCAGACAGCTAAGTGCCCACCGACGCTTATAGACATCTGCACGACCAGAAGGCTAGCGGATACGTTGCTGACCTTTAAGGAGGGTTATAACCCACCAGGAACTTTCACAAACCAAACGAAACGCGTCAACAATACTATCACGTGACGGTTCAATATTGCCATAAACTGATTTTCAAAAACCCGTCTTAACCTATAAAATTATTTATTGTCACAATTTCAATCGTTTCTGAATTATCTCGGATTTCATGATCATCGTAGGATCATACCAGATTTAGCTAGACAGAGGACGGAACACTGTCAGTGAAGGTGAGTGTTAGTAATTACTACAAAGAGTGCGCTCTTAAGCCTACACCTGGGTCACAAGCATGTCCATGGGCGCCGGTAGGCACTTCGGTGCCTGCTGTCTGCTCGTTTGCCCCCTTGTAACATAAAAAAAAGCTATCAAAACTACAAAACAAAATAGTATTAAAGAATAATAATAAAAACAAATCTAAAACAATTTAAGATGCCTATAGATTAAGATGCTCAAGGAACCGAATTAAATTCGGTTCGTGTTTTGTTAGTTTTATTAAAGAGTGTGCGTTTATAGGCGATTACTGCATAACAATGACTATTGATTGCGTGTTGGCGGCACGAGAAAGTTACCAGGGAAGCTCATTAAGGTAAAAAGCCGAGTGCAAGTCCCGGCTAATAGCGAATTACACGAAGGGGGATATTTTGTCTATAAGTGCGTGCGGTGTCCGGCTTAGAACGGGGAAAATGATCTATCTATACAAGGACATGTGACAACACAGCCCTTAGATCTATATACATATGTATCTATACTAATATATAAAGCTGAAGAGTTTTTTTGTTTATTTGTACGCGCTAATAACTACTGGTCCGATTTAAAAAAATCTTTGAGTGTAACATCGAGGAACCCTATAGGCTATATATTATCACGCTAACATTTTTCACTTAATTTTATGCGAACAAAGTCGCAGATAACAACTAGTATACATATAAAGACGTACAATGATGTGTGTTGTGCGAATGCTAATATTTTTTATAAAATAAGCATTATTAATACATTATTCTGTTAAAATAAAACCTCACGCACACCAATGCCAAACGATTTACATACACATGTATGCATTTTATAAGATTGTGTTAGGGCGTAGTACCTAAAAATATTAATTGCCGATTATAAGAATATCGTTGTACAATGAATGTAAATTTTTTATATAAATTTTTATATAAAGCTGAGCTGTACACCCTTTTCACGACTTAGTGCAGACAGTTTAGTTTTAAGTTAGTAAGTAGTGTAGATTTTAAGTTAGTAAGATTTGTTCTTTTATTAACTACCATTATTATATATATGTTATCTTAAGCTGTTCGTAGTATCTCGTTTGGAATAACTGTTTTATTATTTCTCCTTCATTCTTCTTTAGCTTTAAATAAGCATATAGTACGCAAATCTATACTAATGTGGCCGAATCTCCACCACCACGCGATTTCTTGTTCATTATTAATACGTAACAGGCCGTCAGTAAACATATAATGAAATTTAAATGTCATGTGAATTCTATATTTAAAAAAAATATTGAACTCGAATGGTTTTTTTTTTGATTAAACTGATCGAATCAAAATGATGAATTATTAATTTTGCTGTCACAAATATAACGATCAATGCTCATATAGGTAAATCGAAAAATGAACAATCATCGCAAAGGCGAACCTAGTGGTTAACTTGCATCAAGGAGCGACGAAGGGCCAGAGTGCGGGGCGGAGGCCGCAAGCCAGAGTTTCCCAAACTATTTTTTAAGGCCCGGTTTTTTTACACTTTTTCTGCGTGACTCACCACATATTGTCTGTCTTCTTCTTCTATTCTACTTTTTCCTAACATTATCCCGTTCTAGTAGTAAGATCCGCTTAGATTGCAGAGGATGTCGCTTTGGGGCGTTTTAAGAAGACCGACTACTGTCTGACGTCATCCCCGGAATCCCCGGAATCTCTACAAAATCACGACTAACATCATTCAATGATATTAATCGGGACCCACTGTTTAACGTGCGTTCCAAAAACACGGAGGAGGTTGTATATTTGTAAACCAGTGTTAGAATAGAGGAAAAGAATCACCATCTATCACCCGGTCGCAGCAAAAGCTACTTAGCTACTTAACGTAGCGATCGACACAAATGCCGGCACTGATTAACACAGCTCACCACAGCGCTCACAGATGAAGCTTATTGAGTTTGAGGAAGGTGCTGCTGTGTTAATTTAGCGTGCTTTTGTTCCGCTTTTGGGCCAGCATTTCGAACCAAGAATGTTATTATGGTACCCGCGGTACAGGAATACTTAATGCAGGTACCGTAGGACACATCTCTCTGTAACTATGGCTATTTCAAATAAATATTTTCACTTTCAATCCGTCAGACCGTCCGTTTTTGCGACCCCGTAGTTTGCTATCTTGATGCCGAGCGACCCACCATTTGAGAGCCGCTGCCGTAAGCTATCAGCATTTCGGCGCGTCCGCGTTCCCCCCGCCCGCGTCCCGCGCCGAATTCGCCCTGCACCCGCGATGCTCCCCTCCTTGCGCCGCGCTAACCTTGAAAATAGTTTTTACCGACACGAGGGTATTCACCCCGAACCCGAATTCCGAGGCTCGTTGCACACTGCCGGTTTCGTCTATATGCAACCGAATTTCTTATAGGAATCTTAGACGCATGCGACAAATTGGGAAGTGTGTCATCCGTGTTTACACTAGCGACAATGGCGGGCAAAGGATATTTGATTTTGTTTAGTTCGAGTTGATTTTGAATCTAAATATTCTGTTGTTAATATTATGCGTGTATGTCTAGTTTTTGCCTTAAGTTGTAGATTTGGATAATTTCTTTCTTGTGAAGGGAACAGGAATAATATTATAGAATAAAAGAATGTAGTAAATATTAAGTAACGTCATATTCCACACACTGCTCACCGGGACCTATGCCACCAAGTACAATAAGGTCAGCTCAATTTATATATATCATCACATGATATAACAGGGACCTGTAAAAAGACCATTATTGAAGTGAAGACTCTTATGTTATAATGACACCTGCTTTTCTTTATTTCAGGATACTCAGCAAATAGTGCAGCTGGGTTTCAGGATGGAGGAGATGATATACAGCTTGTGTGATATGCATTTCTTCTTCAATGATGTTGAGGTGAGTTTTATTTCAAAATACACTAGGTACGTTTTAAATCTTTTGCAGATCCAAAGTGCCCTTTATAGCATATCATTATAAAATGAACATCTTAAAAGATATCAGAGATTTAAAATGCTAAGGCAGATCTGGTGGCGGTCAGTGAGCTAACGACCAATAGATGGCATTATGTTTTGATATTCAATAGTAAGAGTAAGCCCACACTCGAGCAGGACAGTGTCTGCCTGTTCAGCTAGTTGTTTATAAAATGAATATGATTTTTTTGATATGGCGTTACCACATTTTTTGTAGATAATTAAGTGATCGACCATTGTTACCAGGACAACTTAATGATAGAACTTGCTGTTTAGTTGAAGATCGTGAAGAGCATATTACTGTGACCTTTAACCTCACATAACACGTTGTCCAGAATTTGAATCTATGAGCACTTTAGATTTCATTACAAAAGCAGTATCAAAATTCCTTGATGCTGTATATGAATTAATGTGAACTTGCACCTATCTTTAAGGTTAATTTGACAGAAAGTGAGTTTAGAATAGGGAATGTTGTTATTTTAGTTTCTTCAGGTTTTTGATTACCAATATTTTTTTAGTGGTAATGCAGCTGTCCAAGGATGTCGGTATTCATTCAGTCAAAGTTAAAAATTCTTTACTCATATAAAATTTTACATGTAATTATTAAATGTCGTAATAATATTATTTATTTTTTCAACCCCCGACGCAAAAAAATAGCGGTTTTATAAGTTTAACGTCTGTACTGTGTGTCTGTTTGTGTGTGCTCTTAAAGGAATGGACTATGATGCAGATTGTTTCATTGAATTGATTGAAAGCCCAATTTTGTTAGCGGTGGTTCTTAGTTATGTGTAGTAAAAATCTGTCCAGTACTTTTAAGAATATCAGCTTATTTCCGATACGATTAAAGTCATTTTCGACATAAAATTATATTAACATGCTTTTGTGTCAAAGATTTCTGTTTTAGCCTATGTTCGAAGGAACTTTATTTAGTCGGTAACTGGTTTTTTGGGGTGGAAGAGAGATGAATAAACGATTGGAAGGGAATATGTATATGAGTGGGGTATGTAATGAACGGATTTGGTTTGTGTATTATTTAATTGGGTATTTGAAGGGGAAGGGAGGGGAGCGTTAAGGGGTATGACTGGATTCAGTGAGCATACTTGAAATGGGTATCTGGGGGTTTTTAAATTTCTAATTTAATGTTACTGAAATCGGGGCTTACAGTTTTACGTGTCTTCCAAAACACGGAGGAGGATTATTGAAAACCAGCATTAGAATGGGTCATTCACTTGTCCCCCGGCCGCGATAAGACCTGTTTGACCCAGCGACCGATTAAAATGCCGACCACTGACGCTACGACCTTCCGTTTACCCTCGCTGTCATCACGAATGATTAGTTAGAGGTAGCCGAATTGGTTTGGCGCGTCCGGGTACCTGTACCTCTTTCTCGCATAAGATTGGCGTGAAGTGGCGGTAATACTGACACGTCAATGATGGTATTGTTGTCGTCATTAAGGCCGGCAACACATGTGCTCGCCTCCTGGTCGTGCCTGGCTCGTTTGCCCCTTGTGACATAAATAAGAATCAAGTTCGCCCGGGCCGCAGGACTGCGACCAGGAGCACATCGACGCGGTGGCGGCCGACGACAACGGGCAGGACCTGTCCGCCTACAACTTCGCGGCCGACGGCTTCCACGCGGGCGCGGCGCCCGGCGCGGGGCTGTGCGCGCCCGGCGTGCGCGGCGGCGTGGACTGGATGCGCAAGCTGGCCTTCCGCTACCGCAAGATCAAGGACACCTACAACAACTACAGGAATAGGTGAGGGCCAGTGCGTCCCGACCGTTGCGTCAAATATTCAACCTGTATATGCTGTCTTACGGTCTATTCTAACTCTCATAGTGCTGGTGGTTAAGTCGAACGGCTCTGTTCGTATTTGTGGTGATTATGAAAACCGCGCATTGAGGGTTCGTTTTCCGTATTGGGGGAAGGGGAGCAGTATACTAATCTCGGCTTGTCTAATGCTTTTCAATAGTGTCTATTCACAGCCGATGTCGGTAATGACGACTTATATCTGTACTTTTGTTTATAGTTCGTTTGGTGTTAAATGTATTACTGAAAATTTTCAAAAAATTATAGAGGTGACTCTGAGCGGTATAACAATCATAAATGCACGTCAAATGTAAAATATCTACCGGCGGTTCGGATGGCGTGCCTACATTAAGTGGTGAGGCGAAAATTTAAAAGGCGGGTCGGGGGTCAAGCATTATCTCATGTTAATGCATTGTGCTAGGCCTTAATCAATTATATTGTCTGACCCGAGGGTCGGCGGTTCGTTCCCGTGCTTTTACACTTGTTATGTAAGGGAACGCGAATCGGTACCGGTTTTGTA
The DNA here is from genome assembly GCA_024363005.1 of Charaxes varanes. NCBI lineage: Eukaryota > Metazoa > Arthropoda > Insecta > Lepidoptera > Nymphalidae > Charaxes > Charaxes varanes. The sequence continues at coordinate 2,356,937 of JANCMC010042188.1, read as the reverse complement.
ACGCCGTATCTCAATTCTAGCTTCCCTGGTAAATTAGAAAGCTTTGTTTAGTTGTGTATCGCTCCACCTAAGATATGGTACGCAATCTATTATCTATGCCATCCTGACCTACTAGTAACTATTGAGCAGTCTTGCGTTGAGACCGAGATAACAAATCTAGTACCAGAGTCCGCTTAGAATGCAGAGGATGTGGCTGTGGGTCGAGCTAAGAGAACTGATTGCCGTCTGACGTCATCTTCAGAACCCCCACAATCTCTATAACCTCCCGAGTAATATCACTTAGTGACATTAATCGGGTGACACATCTTACTGGCCTTCAGAAACACCTGAAATATTTTTTTGAATAATAGCATATGACTATATAAACGATGCCTACAAATAAGGCAAGTTAAAAATTTGTCTAGCTATCAGTCTGTCTGTCAACGGATTCATCCCTGACAAATAGTCAATGTTGCAAGGAGTGACACAGATTAATTCAGTATTAGAAATCCTCAAAATTTAAAAAAGTAACTGAAATCACGCGGACAACGTCGCGAGGTACAGATACTGTTACATAAATCTGCAAGTAAAAAAATGGAAAATCTATTCAATGCTGTAACTTAGTACTATACAACCAAAACCGATACCAAGAAAAACTAAATTTGTGTAAAACCTTACAAATTGAAAAATTAATTGCGTCAGTGATAAAGTACTATAGCCGTCAAAAAGTGTTAAAAAAATCAAGTGCTAGAAGGTGCCGTAATAAAGATGGCAGCCATCTGTACGAACAAGGCCACATATAAAATATCGCACAAAAGCCTTAATTCAATACAGCCTAATTAAGAAATGCGTAATAAGAGTGTTGTGTAATTAGTAACAAGTCGAATTCGCCTCTATCGTGGTGTAAAATCAATAGAGCCGCTACCGAAGGCTGTGTGGGACGATGACGCGGCGAATTTTGCGTTCCCCAATTGTCAGCCCATGTTTTGATTTACGGAACCTGTCCGACAGATTTTGAAAGAACTGTTCGCAATATCTATAAACATACACAATAAAAATTTAATGTGCTCAAAGAATCTTAATGCAGTGCGACCTCGATATAACGAAACTCAAGAGACTTAAAAAGTATTCGTTATACCGAGTAAATTATTACAAAGAGGCGAGATTGGACCACGATTGGTTTTAATAAGGTAAACGTAGAAAGTAGAAATTCCCTATAGAAATAGTACTTTTACAAACATATGTTTTGTCAATAATAATTTGGGCAATGGAAGAGCAGATTTTATGCTACTGAAGAACAGATTATTATCTACTGGTGACAGGACAATAATTATAAATATGGGTAAGTAATAAATAATACTACTAAGTCATACTAAACTTTTCACTGTAAGTTACACTTGAAGTCTATAACGACACATCTTAGGAAACCCATCAATTTCCTATCCTGGTATCAAACTAAATTAAAGGATACATATAAACTCTAAAACTGTCTAACGAATTTAAAATCGATATTTAATAACATTTTTTCTGCTGACCATACATATGATAATTTGGAAAGGTTACAGAGTTAATGCCGATAGATCGAGTGACTCGTGACCACTGATGGCATTGTGTTATTTTTTAACAAGACTTTGAGTGCATACAATAATATTGCTGTAAGATCTAACGAAACTTTTTAAGCTCGTACACAAACATTTCAATTATTATCACCACATGTTATGTCATTTTTGATTCGACTTTCAAAAAATTACAGTATTTCCTAATCCGTTTTTAGGGTTCCGTTCGTCCAAAGGAATGGGGATGTCTTATATGATTACTTCGTTGTACGTCTGTCTATTAAGACCCTTTTTCTTAGGAATGCGTTGACCTAGAGAGTTGAAATTACTACCAAATACGGAGGTATTTGCCCCCCTTGAAGCTGTGGAAAAATTAACCTTCTAAGTGTACGCAAACAAAAGATATGGTGAATAATTTCGCATTACCCATATTTTTAAATTCGCATAGGGAATGAAAACCTATACGGTAATTCCCGTTGACCTAGAAATATGAAATTTGGCAAGAAGTATAAGTATAGAAAAAATTCGGAAAAAGGAAATTAAAAAAAAAATTCAGTGACTTTAACAAGTTAAGACGAAGCTTATGGAAAGTATAAATCTTAAAATAAAAGTAAAGTATTACGTGATGGTACGAAACCCAAGCGGAATGAGCACGTTATTATTTAATCTGATAATCTGGCTCTGATTTGTATACAACTAATTTATTTTGTATATATTGATATACATCAAGTAATGGTCTTGTTGTTGAGAGTTTCCAGTGGCCTAAATCCCTCCTTAAAGGCCGGGAAGTCTCATAAACCGAACGAATCGTGACAACAATACCTTCATACAACGTGACAGCATTGCCACCACTTCACGCCGATTCTGTTTGAGAAAGAGGTACTCATACCCGGACGCGCCAAATCAATTCCTCTGCAGACGAAAAGGACTGGAAGCATGGCGCTACTTCTAACTAAATTGGTTGAGTACCCATACCTCTGTCTTACATAAGATCAGTGAAGTCATAAGGTAATGGTGTCAGGTCATGTGATGGTATTGGTGTCGCGTTTCGTTCAGGTCTCGAGAGCTCCCGGTGGCCTAAACCCACATTGAAAGGCCGTTAACGCATTTGCGAGCTGGTCTTTAAGGTGGAGCCAGTTTTCTTGGTGTTGCAGATGTTCTTGTTACTATAGCTGAACCCTGAATAAAGAAAAAGATAGTATAGAATGTAAAAAACTTTTGTTGCAAATGAATCGTTGCAATGAAGGCGGAAAAACACTCGTGAAAGTAACGGATGGTGTGCATGATAGTTAAATTGATATATTCCACGTATTCCGGCGTAGAACACAACTTTCTCCGCTTTGCAACTCATCGCAATTATTTTCGAGAGCGAATATTACATATAATCCGGCAACTTTAATTCGAATGCAATCCGCATAAAGCGAGTCCTCAACGTGGAATGGCAAAAGTTAGCTTGTTTATTTCTCCTAGTCGGAGCGAGGGCCGGAGGTGCGAAATGCATTCCAGCGCCCGCCTGTTACAAAATGCTGACGTGTTTTTGAATGTAGTTTCGTGAGTTTGTATGACTTTTGTGTGCTGAGCAATTTTATATTAATTATCTCTAATATGACAGTTAGAATTAAACTTTGGCGTATCTGTTTTTAAAGAGCATGTATCATCCTAAATTTATTCCTATTGTTTGTAGGGAGTTTTATAAGTAGCGTACCAATATTTAATTCCCTCAGTGCCTTTGTGTCATTAGTTCCTGTTGCAATAACTTGTATAACAATGACTACATTTCATCAGTCTTAATCAGTGGTCGGTGTTCGAGTCAATCGCTACGTTAAGTAGATCTCATCGCGGCCAGGTGATGGATGGGTGACCAACTCTAGCAGTGGTTTTATCCGACCTCCTCCTTGTTTCGGAAGGTATAAAAAACAGTGGGTCCCGATTAATGTCACTGAGTGATATTAGCCGCGAGTTTGTGTGAATTTCGGGGATCATGTCAGACGGCAGGCGGTCATCTTAACTTGCCCTACAGCCTCACCCGCGGCAATCGAAGTGGACCCTAGCACTAGACAGGAATAGCGCTAGGAAGAACATTGACTTACGATTATAATAATACTAGCACACCTGGCAGACGTTGTCCTGCCTGAAGGTTGGCCTATTTTTTTTATACCTTATAAATTATAACGCCATCGAGCGCCCGCCGCTACCACTCTGCCACCGTATTTTAAATCTCTCATATCTTCTAAGACATTCATTTTAATGAAATGCTGTAAAGGACAAATTTGATCTGCATAAAATGTACAAAGTATCTAGCGTTTTTTAATAGATATGTATTAATACGTTAAACTTTAAAAGAGCTTCGTAAATAGTTCATTATTTTTATATAAAATGTAAAAAATAAAAATGGTTCCTGTGGGTTATACTTAGGAGATAGACATATGCCATCGCGGACTTAATTTTAGATCTTTGTAAGATGTACAATTCCGTAGTACATTATTTTATTATATTTCGTAAGGTTTAGCCAACGGACGCGACGTTACGTTTTTTAGGACATCTAGTCACGAATCATTAAAATTCTCAGCTTTTACTTTCTATAGCATAAATGTATCATAGATATAAACCTTCTCCTTGAATCGCTCTGTTTATTGGTGAAAAATGCATTCAAATCCGTTGCTTAGTCTGAAAGATCTACGCATACAACGCTGGGGAGCGACTACATTTTATACTATGTAAGAGTTGTAACAAATTCCTGTTAGGTTCCCTATAGATGGCCGGGTTCCCGAAACTTTCTCTGTTTAGTATGTCCTGTCCCTTGAGGTAAAACGTTTCATTTCTACTGTATTCAGTGATTATGGATGAATTTTTGATGGTTATTGAAACTTATCGAAGATTTTGCTCTCGTTAATAATAATATAAAAATCAAATTACATTTACTTCTTATTATACGGACTGGCCTGTTGGCGCAGTAGGCTGTGACGCTGCCTTCTGTTCCGGGGGTCGTGGGTTCGATTCCTGCCTCGAGTCTGGGTGTATTATCTATTTACATACTTCTACGAAAAAAGATATTTGTATATAACAAGCGTCTGTTGCCTATAACACTGGCATTAAGTTGTTTATCTTAGGAACAGAGGTCCGTGTGTCATATAGTCCTGTATATATATATTTATTTCATATTTCTTTTAATATCTATACGATATGTTATAACATTAAATCACTTCTGTGGAAAACCTTATATACGTTTTGTGAAGTCAAAATTTTATTAACTACATTGATAGAAAAGTTTCATTCATATTTAATTTCTTAGACTATAGACTTATTTTTCTGACAAAAAGTTCTAAGATATCTTTGTTCATTTTATTTACTAACACCTACTGTTGTCGCTAGCATTTTTGTAACCAGTTTTCGCGATCAATATTGCCATTAGTGGCATCAAAGCGATGGGTTGTTGTCAATATTCAAAAAAAAAGAGGGTCGCGATTGGCGGGAATCGAGGAAAGCTATCTGTCTTATTGTATACTCGACGATGATTTTGACATAGGAAGGATCTGGAAAGAAATGATATTAGAATTTAGAATACCTGAAATAGTTTTAATGTATAACATTGTCATTTAACTTAAATAAACTTGTGTGACTGTGAAGGACTGCGTTTTTATTACATATGTTGTCGGCTAATAAAGAAAATTAAATTTGAATTTAAACGACTAAGACACGTTAAAAGCACGCTAATTCGTAAATCGAAAAAGGGTATATTTAGGAATATATGTCGAAAAAAACGGAAGTGTTTCGATTTTTCTGGCGAAAAGTACATAATATTTAAATTGCGGATAGTATAAAGTGCGAGCATTTAATATAATATTTAATTTTCGCGGCCACAAGCTCTCTATTAATACCCTAAATGTAGAACGATGACACGCGTTAAAAGTACTGACAGGTCGCGCGTTGACGCCGCTCACGTGCCGAGCTGTCGTCGCTTGTCATTACGCTCTGACACCTCCCCCTCTAATAGGAGTATGAACTTTGCAAATATAACCGTCCAACTAATTAAATTAAGACTTACCTGTAGCTCATATTGTTTATTAATACCATCTCTCTATTAATAACCTAAATGTAGAGCGATGACACACGTCAAAAATAATGGCACGTCGCGCGTGGTCTCGTGTTTACGCCGGCCGCGCGCCGAACTGTCATCGCCTGTCATTATGCTCTGACGCGTCTCCGTCTAATGGGGATATAGGCTTTATAATCATAGTAAACAAGCCTCTAACACTAACTATCTTTATATAATATCCTAGCATTGGCTAGGCTGTTAATTGAATGGCTGATTAAGCTAGTGGCCTGCGACATATATAAAGATAGCTAGTCTTAGAGTAAGTGTTAGTAAATTGTTACTAAACGGCGCCGTTTAACTAACTTCCTGAATGAAGTTTGTCCATTTGAACAAGCTTGCCTAGTCTGTCCAGATTTTAAACAACCAAATAACCAAGAAGGTTAAGACAGTCGTTAATATCGATTCGTCATGGACTCCTATTGAAACAGATAGTTTAGATCCTTGGTTACTTTTTTGTTTAAATCCAACACATATTTCTGTATAATATTAATAAAAGAATTAGTTGCGATGACAGCTGATTATCATTCAAGAAGATAGATGAACGGCGTCGTTTAGTAAAGAGTCTAGGCATTTAATTGAACGGCTGATTAAACTAGTTGACTGTGACATATACCTACATAAAACTTCTCATAATTTTTCTTCATGCTTGAATTTCTGAAAATAGTTTTTTAATACAAAATATTCATCCCATCTTCGTATGGGAATTAATTGAAGTATAATATGTTACCAAACTAAAGAGTAGCCTATACCGCTGAGGGATAACATACCCTTCTATCAGTAAAAGAATTTTCAAAATCGTGTAACCGGATATTACTCGGAACATACAAACTCACGAACTTAACCTATTTATAATATCATTAGCCATACACCCGCAAATCAATCCGCGTGATTTCAGTGATTTTGTTAAAATTCAAAGGAAAATTGTAATAATTTGGGTTCCGCACAAAGGAATACAAACCTATAAAGGTTTATGGGAAACCCCAATTATTTTTCTAAAAGTAAAGAACTCTTTGTTACATAAAGTATCTGCCAGTGAAAGTCCCGTTGAAATAGGCCCAGTCGTTTCGGAGATTACATGGAACAAACAGAGGGACAAATAAACAAATAGTAATAATATTTATTTTTCTTATCGGTATTGTAAATAGTATAACCATATCAATCAGAGAAATAACTTAATTTTGACATTACAAATAGATACTTCAATTTTATTTATGTGTCTATACACATGTATATAATGTATATACGTATATAAGTGTAGATGTAGTCGTAAATAGTACATATATACAAATATCGTATATATTGTAGTAAAGTATCGTATCGCATCAGTAAAATAAAATATTATTTATAAACCTATAATTTGGGTTAAATTATAAGAGAGTAAATCATTAGAGTATGATTCGTGTTAGCTCCCTGGTATCGCGTTTAATCTGAGAGATAACTATCAGGGAGTGGCAGCTTATTGCAGATATATCCGCGGTAAAGTCACGAGAAAAACTGTTTACATTCATTTTTATATTGATATGATATATCAATAAGGAAACCTTATAGTTTCGCTCTGTCCGTCCATCCACTTTCCCGCCCGCGAGGTGGTGCCCCCCCCCCCTCCCCTGAAATTTTCGCGGATTAAAGCAAAGTAGTTTAGTTTCTCATGCATGTCATGGATTTGCGCAAAGTAACGCCTGATTCTATCAAACATTATACTGTCACATCCCAGATGCCCTAGCACGAACATTTCGGACCGGTCGAAGTCAAAGAGTCGACCGTATTTACGATGAACGTTCGTGCAAGACCCACAGGAGGCAAGTCTTTATGGTATCACGCTTTTATTCAATTCTAATGTAATCCGCGTTGACACTAAAGGGGTCTGCTGTAGGCCCAGCACGAATATATTCAAAGTCGACTCTTGGACTCGAACGGTTCTAAATATTCGTGCTGGGGCCTCAGAACGTAGCAGCATCAACTGTCCTATCACAGACAGTCTTTAAGTCCTCCTGCGTGCAGGTTTTAGAGAGGAAACACAAATTCGGCCATCCCATCACCCATGGACTCATGTTTATCGCCAAGATATGTCACTACATAGATTCTACACTCGGTATTAGCCGGTGTAATAGCGTAATAACGTATGATTTTCCCGCATTACATAACGATAATAGCATAGGACTGTCATAGCAAAATCAATTCGTACTTAAAACAATTTTCCGTTGTTCACGGCTTGAGTAATCCCAGCATGACACCAGGGACGATCTAGTCAATTGCTTCTATTATAGAGACGCCATGCTTTTCATAAAAGTAGGATAATATTAGAAGAAATATAATGTTGTTGCCATTTGTTTTTTTTTATTCATCATCATCATTTCAGCCTGGGTGCGTCCACTGCTGAACGTAGGATTCCTCCATCAATTTCCATGAATGGCAGTGTTGCGTCGCTTGTATCCAACGGCTTCCTTTTCTTTATTATTCTCTGTTAAATAATAATAATAATAAAACTCTTTATTCAATTAAGTAAACTTAAGCTAAATACTAAGGACTAAATACCTAAGACTAAATTCACTAAATATAAATAGTATCTAATAATAAAGGTAAAAAAAACAAACAGGTTACGTAATGGGAAAAGGTTGCCGTCTCAGCGTAGATGCTGCAGAATTCACAAGGAATGCTGTAGCGCTGGTTTTCAGACGCAACCTGCAACCTATTTTGCGTCGCACATAGGACACGAAGCGACCAAAAAAAAAAAATTAAAATAAAATAAGATTATTAGTAAACTAATTATAAATACATAAAAATTTCACATAACAATCTCAATTTACAGACTTAATAAATCAGATTCAAATCGCCGTCGTCTTCTTACTACCTGGCCATTGTCATCATAATCATCATAAATCTACTAGTACACATCCTTTTGAGTGAACATTTCATTGGAAGTAATTTATTATTGTCACATAGTTTATTGATTAAATGGTCGTGAACTGAAGTCAGTTAATACAGCAGCGTTTCATTTATTTTTCTTGTATAACGTTATAAACGAAGGCCTATAAGCTATTATTTTCGAGGAACAGCTCTGAATTATTATTTTTTGTCCAGAAAAATGATAGAACACTTTCCTGATTTTCTCTCCTTAGGACGTATAAAATGTTTGTTTTTCTTATAGTTAATTTTAGGTCGATACACAATAAGTTTGTAAATCTATATCCACCCTAGTCATAATATTGTACCTGAAGACGAGACAAGCGCTGCGAAGGCCGCATAATGACTGTCATTAAACGCCGTTCACTCGCTACACTCGTATAGATTTATACAGTTTTTTGTTGCGAATGTTTTTATTTTTGGAATAATATATTATTAATCGTCCGAGTACTTCATTTTATTCAAGCTGAAACCATCCTTCAACAAAAAAAAATTAATGAATGTAATTAACGTTATACTACGTAAATATATGTTATTTTAATTCATATTTACAATGTTGAATTATTTTTAAGTTGGCGAGTATTGTCGTTCTATAATTATTTTCTGTATACAGTGCCGGCCGGAGGTAAATTTTAGGATGGAGCGAGATCTAATTATGCCCCCCCCCCCCTTACTTGCCCTGTTAATATTTTTTTAATATAAAATGTACTTAAAATAACCGCATATTAAGAGTCGCTCCTAGCTGAGGCGTGCACTGCGATTCGGTACCTGAAGCGGCCGCTCTGGTCGCCCTGAGTTAGGGTCGTAGGCCCTGATTGTATATAATATAAAACTTAATTAATTAATTTAATATAAACCTTACTATAAAAGCGAAAGGTAAACTAACACGAAATCTCGACAACCGTTTGACGTACAAAGATGAAATTTGGCAAGTAGGTAGTTAATAGTTAAAAGACATCCGCGAACAAATTTTCCGGTAAGACCAGATTAAGGAGGTCTTGCAATTTTAAGCGGACATCGTCGCAGGCAACAGCTAGTCGCATATAAAATAAAGGAATAGGTTAATTCTTCGGTCAACTGTTCTGTTCTGAGGAGGCCGTGGCCTAATCAGTGGTCGGCATTTGAGTTGATCGCTAAGTTAAGTTGCTCTGGTTGCGACCGGGTGATAGATGGGTGACCCATTCTAGCACTGGTTTATATTTGATATAGAATATTAAAAATATTTTGAGGTGAGCTTAATATTCTTGTAACTACTCCAGTTGGCTTGTGATATAGAAGTAGCCGTATAGTATAATCAAGTGTGGTAAGCTGTAGCGGACACTTCCGAGACAATACTTCATGTTTAGTTTTATCGATAATTCTACTAGCCTGTACGTCCGCGTGCGTCATCCTTATCAGTTAGGGTATTAAGTAATAGTTTACGACCGATTCTTATACCGGAGCCAGACATAGCTTCATTTCAATTATCATTTGAATGAACATTTAGTGTGGCCGAGGACTTTGTGTGGCTGCGCAAAGTTTTGTATTACTTCGTAGTCTTCAAGGACAACAATGTACAAAAACTTTGAGCTGTGTCTGGCTCCAGCATTAGATCTACCAAATATGAACAAAAATTTTCATAGCAATCGGTCAAACCGTTTTGGAGCAACAAACACTGTGACACGATAATTTTGAATATTAGTTACTAATATTAGGGGAAGTTTATGAGTTGGTATGTTCGGAGTAATCTCCGTTTCGACTGATCCGATTTTGAAGATCCTTTTACTGTTGGAAAGGCATATTATCCCTTAATTCGATAGGCTACTTTTGTTTTTGCTAAATATATATTTTTAATGCACCCGTACGCAGCCGGGACTGGTGGCTGGTTTTGTTTATTTTTTTTAAAGTTTACCATCGGCTGTCACACTGATACGTACATAAATCAAGCTTAAACAATACAGTTATAGGGCACCTCCAATTACAGGCAAGCTATAATTCTATATATTAATAAAGAGCAAGGGCCCGGGTTTTCGAGTATACAAAGAACTTGCATACATTCGGAAATAAGAAAGTAAAGAAAGAAATATATAGGAGTTAGTAACATTATTGTTTATTTGACGTGATAACGTCTTATAAAACGATAAACGTCGGTTGCACGCACCAAAAAGCATGACTCATTGTCACGTTCCGCCCGAGCCGAGCGCGCAAACGAGAGCGCGGAACAAGATATTGAGAGGCACGATCAGCCTATGGGTTCGGCGTTAACACGTAAAATTATCATCCGTCAGTCGACTTTACACGCATTTTTTTACAGTTCCATACACATCAACTTGTGTTAAGAGACATGATGGAAAGTACGGACATGCGTCGCGGCGTGCCGTGCTGGCACCGGCAGCCCAGCGTGGGACTCGGCGGCATCAACGACGCCGCGCTGATCCACAGCGCCATGTTCTCGACCCTCAAACGATACTTCTCAAATAAATCGTATTACAAGAACGTCCTTGAAACGTTTAACGAGGTGAGTAAATCCATGTAAGGTCAACTTACACGAAATTTCGAAAACCGCGAAGAAACATAGTTTATAGTTAGAAGATTCCCGCTAGGAACGTATTATTCGATAGGGCCAGATTAAGGGGAAGTATAATTTTACGCGGCTTGTGACGTCACATGTCAAAATTAAAAATATTGGGGAAAAAAACGAAGATGAAATAAAAAAAAGAAGAAAGAATGGATGTGCGCATATTAATAAATAGTTGTTATAACCATCAAGAATTGTTATATGGTCCCATAAGGAGTCACTCATATATTTACGTCACAAAAATTTTACGAATTTTTATATATTATACCTCCTCCCCCCCTCGTCTTTGTCACAGATTGTCACATTTTCGAAACATCCTCTCTGTGGCGTGATATCACATTAAGTTTATGCAATGTATATAAAAAACGTAATGTGTTTAATTTTGTCTTGTGACGTCACAAAGCTTTTGAAGGTCCTGCCCTGCCCGTTGTAAGACAATGTCATATTTTGGGGGATACCCTACCTCTACCCCCTTATGGATGACCCCTTGTTTAGTAAATAATTTTGTTAATAAATACTTAGCAAGTAAACATTATATTACTTTGTATAATATTATTATATGATACATTTTATTCGTTGTGTTGGTTTTAAACTGCGAACATTAAAAACAACAACAGACTTTAGTGTTTCGAGGCCTTGAAAGGTGTTTAGTTTGAAATCTGCAGTAAATATTGCTTTGTATACAGAATAATGACTTGTAGCGGAAAAAACGTGTTCAAATAATGACAATATTAACATGCACATAATATTAAATGCGAAATGAGTGGATATTAAACACTGTGGTATGCGTTTCTGAATTGATGCCCCTTTTCTTCTGAAAGAGTGTAAAGAATTTATATTAGAAAAAGGTTGCTGCTAATTGGCAACAGGCCTTTAGCCCGTGGAATGTAAATTTATTTTTAAAAAAACTAAACCAACGACAAATGCTCTACTAGGAGGCTTGCCCCTGCGTGGCCTGCCTTCAAGCAATTATGGTCCTGAAAAGTTTGACTGTACGCACCATTAATAAATAAATAGATACATAGGACTATATGACACACGGACGTCTGTTCCTAAGGTAGACAACTTAATGCCTGTGTTATAGGTATATACCAAAATATTTTTTTTAGAAATATATACATATAGATAATACACCCAGACTCTGACAAACAGCAGAAGTAAATGGCGTGCTCATGAAGAGGCCCTAGTCCAGCAGTGGACTGAATCGGGCTGAGGATGAGGATGATGACATATTACCTGCCTAACATAGATTTTCGCACGGAAACACCTAATTTTTCACTTTATTTATGCCGGAGCCGGACATAGCTTCATTTGAATGATCATTTCAATGATCATGTAGTGTGGCCGGGGACTTTGTGTAACTACGTAAAGTTTTGTAGAACTTTGTAGTCTTCAAGGACAAAAATGTACAAACACTTTGAGCTATGTCTGGCTCCGGCGAAAACCTAAGAGAACGCTGCAAGCGGTATTGAATATACAAGAATGCGACATTGCAAAACCCTATTGTTTAAAGTTACATGAAATAAAGCATTCTAGACAACAATTTCAACTTCTAAGAACTTTCAAGTAAAAAATTATCACTGCCAAGCAACACTGAAAACAAAAAAGCACCGACATTAATAACTCTTGTCACGTTCTGAAAAAGTCAAGTAACACTGGAAAGCAACATCACATAGTTTACATCGCAAATTTAAGAATAGCACAGTAAAGGATTACTATGCAATCACATCGTAAAAGACTTTTATTTCGATGTTACAGCTGACAACTTCGATTATTAGGGTTGCGTAGCTTCGATACTTCCAAAGGAATAAAGAATCCTTAAAGCATCACTTCGTTATCCGTTTGTCTGTATATTAAGACCCCTTTTCTCTGGACCGCGTAAAACGTATAAAGTTGAAATTTATACCAAATACTAAGTCCCTTGAGGCTGTGAAAAAATGAACCTACGCAATCAAAAGACATGGGCGTTTATTTCGTATTTCCCATGCGATTACACTCGAATAGGGAATAAAAACCTATTATAGCGTACTGGTGTAGATCTAGAATCTCATGAATATCAACAAAAAGCACTATCTTGAAGTAAAAGTGTAGGAAAAATCGCAAACAGTAAATTTGTAGTAACATCACAATAAAAAATCGCAGTGACTTTGTAAATTAAATGAAATCTTAGAAAGGTATACTAAATATTTTTTTATTTATTTCAAGTAAAGTACACCCATAATTGACTAAAATGATTTTTACAATAAATAATTAAAAGTTAACGTCAAAAATGAATACAATGTCAAAGATAATTAAAACAATATTAAAATAACCTGGTAAAGTTAAGCGTGGACGGTACGGAACCTTAGTGCGCGAGTCTGACACGACTTGCCCGGTTTATTTGTATATTTATTTCGTATAGAATACTTTCTCGAGTTTTATCCCTTTAATTAATTACAGTTCTAATCGAATCACAGAAGAGAAATTATGATAAAAGTGGAAAGACCGATTGAATGGAGGAGATTGGCCCCAGATCATTGTTCCGGTGTCGACAATCATCGGTTGAGGCCAATTGGCCGATTATTGGTCCGGTATCGGCAATCATCGATAATGGACAGTCGATCGGTAAGTACCAGGGCACCATACTGCGGTGAGAGCTCTTCCGAACCGATCAATACCCGATATCCCGGGCCACTCGCACAGACGAACCAAAACACAGACAGTTCACATAAATTTTACAAAGGTGCCATATTAAATGTATGGGAAAGTAATGGTGGTACCAAAACTAGAAAACGACATTGCTATGTTTGACAATTAATATACATACGGGTGTCATGGCCACGCTTTGTCACTATCTTACAGTAAAATTTGTACATGTGTGTGTAAATCGTTTGGTATTTGTGTGCGTGAGGTGTTATTTTACATTTTATAAAAATATTCTTATTCGCAGATTATACTTTATATAAAATGTAAGCCAAATTTCGTATGCCTCTGTTAGCGCAATTTTTGCAAAATGGTAACGAAAGTTTCGCTTCAAATATTAATTTGTAGATTATCGGATATGTTCGTTGTAAGCCCGGTTCGATGCTCTTTTTGTTAATATGGTTATTCGTAGAATTTTTAAATGTACACAGATAAATTATTAAGAAAATTGTCAATACATATTCGGGAAAGTACTAGCTAGACCCTAATATACTGGGGCTTGCCTATTTTAGGGGTTAGATCACTATTTTTGTGTAATGCTGACACTTTTAATTTAATGTTTTTACTCAATTAATAAAATATAAGTGTCTGATTATAATGTCGGAATAAATTTAATGAAAATTATAATGCATGCTAAAACCTGTGACCACAACACAAATTAAAAAAAAAAAATTGTTCGTCTATTTGTTACGGATCTTTGAAACGACTTGACCGATTACAACAACCGTTACTGGCAGGTCGCTGTTGTTAGTAAGAATAATACAGACTAATTTACTTTTAGAGAAATATGTACTTAGGTGTCGCGCAAAAATGAAAACATGTTTTTTATACAACAAGGGGCAAACGAGCTGGCGGCATTCACTTAAGTGACTACCGACGCCCATGGATAATGGCAACACCAGAGGGACCACAGATGCGTTGTCGGCCTTTGAGTAATGAGTATGCTCTTTTCTTAACATAATGTTATTAAACTTTTCGACACAACCACCACACACAGGCGAAAGTGGGGGCCCCATAAAGGCCAATGTACCTATTTATGTATTTAAAGGTATATGATATTATATGTTCACATAATATTTTTCGAAATCGATAAGATGGGTCTCTTTATGAGAAGCGACAGCGTCTCTACGATGTGTTGCTGGCCGGTGGAGAAGTAATTTATCAGATGGTATTAGATTTTAGGGTATAGACATGGTATTGGCGACATTTGAAGTTCTAATGCGATGTACGATGGTAAAAATCACCTGCCAGTGCTAGTTCAGAAACTCTTCGGAATGGAGACATTACGGAGGCAGTTTTTAGGTGGTTAACGCTTGTGTCTTAGTTTAATTCGGTCAAATTTAGTCAGCCCCATTCCGAAACTTCCGATAATAGAGAGTCAATTTCACTTCAATACCTCCCACGTAAATTGTTGTAACTCCAAATTCCCAGCTTTACAGTAGAGCCTTACAAATAACTTAATTGCAATTTAACAGTCAGTTTTTAATATATTTTTGTATACAGTATTGTAATCGTCATTATTGAATATATCATTGTATGTACAAATGTGTTATATAATGAGGTTTTTAATTTAATTTATATGTTTGTAATTCTCGACTGTGAAGCTGGAAATTTGGGATTACAACAATTTACGTGGGAGGTATCTATCTACTTACTGATAACGTGTAGTCGAGAATGTTGAGATTTTTTAAAATTGGATAGACAGATAGTCCCGTTTAAAAAGCGACGTGTGGTCACCTAAGATGCGGTCTAGCGTGAGCCCGACAATCGTCTGTCGTAAGCCAAGTAATGGTCAAATTTAACTGTCTTATGGACATTTCATATAATCACTTGCTGCGCGATTCAAGATAGCCGTTAGTGTTGCAAATTTATACTAAAAATAATGCACTTTAGCAACAATATTGCAAGAGCTTTTATTACTAAATGATTATAAAGTCCATCTTGGCGCAGCAGGTCAAAAGTCCAGAATATGAGATAAATACACGATTATTTCGAGCATTACGGAATGTACATAAACTGTAGTAAATGATACTCATATTGTCAAGAACCCACTCAAAGATAATATAACTTTAAATAAAGTAAAAGGATTATCAAAATCGAAACAGTAACGGAGATTACCTGGAACATACAAACTCACTAACCTAACCCGTTTATAATATTAGTATGATAATTCAAGTATGTACATATCACCGATTCATGTGTATCTTACTGTATCTATCTATATATACATATATAAAAGCGAAATTGTCACCTTACATGAAATCTCGAAATCCCCTCGACGTATATTAATAAAATTTGACAAGGACTTAATTTGTAGATAGTAGACATCCGCTAAGAAAGGATTTCGATAGGGCCAGATAAGGACGTCTGAGGGCTCTTGCCGTTATCGCGGAATATATTATATACTGTAAACTTGATACACAGACAGATAGACATAAATCGGTCCAGTCGTGCCCGACGTGCCTTATGGATGGCGTAATTAACACATTTTTTTTATATATGAAAGATACAAATAATACGAATACAATATAAACGAACCAAACTTGCTTACTTCTAAATACAAAGCTATACAGGAAAATGCCTTAATAATAAATCGGTATTTAAAATAATATTTAAAAACAACTATAATCTGCAGACATATCTAATAGACGTTCAAAGTTAAACAGGACATTAAAATTACTTATATTATCCAATCAATACACACACCGGCAGAATAAGTGGCATACAAAAAAGGGGAGAATATAAAATAGTTTTATTTTTAAACAAATAGTAATTATACATGAAACAACAATTAAAAAAAAATGTTTTGACATTAATTTGCAACACCATACTTAAAGTTTAATGAAAAACAAAACTAAACTAAGTGTATTTTTCTTAGAACATTTGCAGCACGCTCAGACGGATGGAAACCTTAATGAGAACACGGGGGCGGGGAGGGGGGGGGGCACTCGATATTAAAGATTCATTTAAATAATTGCAAATCATCAGAAAATCTCAAAATTTCAACTAATTATTATTTTAATTATTATTTGTTTAAAAACAAAATTATTTTGTATTCTCCCTTTTTTGTGTGCCACTTATTCCGTCAGTATTGCAATAATTTGCTTGTACGATTAGCGTATGTGCTTCTAAAGATATGTATGCAATTATAAATTGATAATTGAAGGTTTCCAATACAAGAGTTAAATTATTTATTGAACGGAATGATTAAATTTAACAAATTATCACAAATCGATTGGATACTAGAAATTTATAACTCAATAACTGTGACCCTCCACTTCATCTGCGTTAAAACTAATGCTTTTTTTATTTTCAATTTGGAGGATTTTAAATATATTGAGCCTAAATTTTGTAAGTAACTTATGCAACATTAGCTATGTATCAATGAAAGTCCCATCGAAATCGGTGCAGTCGTTTCGGATACAGAAAAACAAATTTCCTACCCCCGAAACACATTGTTGCAAAGGAACTCAAGTAGCGCTTGGGACTTGCGACCCGAGGCTTAAGAGTCCCTTTTACATTTTTTATATATGATTTTACATATAGAGACACGTAGTGCGTCGGAATTTGCTAATCTGGTGTTGATATGAGGGTACTCTTTATGTTTTTATATATATATATATAGACTGTTCTTTTGCCTTTGGTCATATGACCAAAGGCAAAAGAACAGTCTATATATATATATATAAAAACATAAAGAGTACCCTCATATCAACACCAGATTAGCAAATTCCGACGCACTACGTGTCTCTATATGTAAAATCATATATAAAAAATGTAAAAGGGACTCTTAAGCCTCGGGTCGCAAGTCCCAAGCGCTACTTGAGTTCCTTTGCAACAATGTGTTTCCACAATTAGAATAGGAAACTCTATCATGAAAATAAAGCACTGCAGTCTTATAACACATGTAGCTTAACGTAAACTTCTTAATTAAACTCTAGATTTAAAAATTTAAAACAAAACATACAAAATATTAAACAGTGCAATATACCTAAAAGGAAACATACTCAGTAAGGTTACTAGTTATTTTCAGTAGGTACAGTGTGGTGGTCGACAGTAACTAAAGGTTCTAAATGTTGGTTATAAAATTGTGATTTATAATGTAAGAATAATAGATATAAAACCATATATACCTATATGTTTTTATACCTTTTATTATTCTTCCACATAGGTATAAAAACAGTTTGTACATAATGAAATAGCTAAATACAAGTTTACAATTTTATAAAATAAATATACAAATTTATGGATATAAAAAGGGACAGTGTATATCATTTATCATGTTCTCAATTCTTTTCCTTCTTCTTCCGTGCCTTATCCCATAATTTGGGGTTGGTTCTCCTCGTGACATAGCGCCATAACACACGGTCTTGGGTAGTCCTTCCGTCTATCTGTGCCCGAGCCAAACCATTGGCTACTGTTATCTGCCACGTGGCTGGTGATTGTCATCTACCCTTCTTTCTTTCTGGTATATCTAGGGCTTTCCTTAGCTTTATGTTTTTTCACAATTCTTCTTCTTCCCTGCCTTATCTCATCATTTGGGGTCCGTCCTCCTCGTAACTTAGCACTATGACACTCGGTTTTCGGTTGTCCTCCCGTCTAACTATGTCCGAGCTATCATTGGCTACGGTTGTTCGCCACGTGGCCGGTATTCGTCCTCTATCCTTCTTTCTTTCTGGTATATTTAGGGCTTTCCTTAGCTTAATGTCTTTTCACAATTCTTCTTCTTCCCTGCGTTATCTCATCATTTAGGGTCGGTCCTTCTCGTAACTCGGCACTATGACACTCGGTTTTCGGTTGTCCACCCGTCTAACTATGTCCGAGCTATCATTGGCTACGGTTGTCCGCCACGTGGCCGGTATTCGTCCTCTATCCTTCTTTCTTTCTGGTATATTTAGGGCTTTCCTTAGCTTAATGTCTTTTCACAATTCTTCTTCTTCCCTGCGTTATCTCATCATTTAGGGTCGGTCCTTCTCGTAACTCGGCACTATGACACTCGGTTTTCGGTTGTCCACCCGTCTAACTATGTCCGAGCTATCATTGGCAACGGTTGTCCGCCACGTGGCCGGTGTTCGTCCTCTAACTTTCTTTCTTTCTGGTATATTTAGGGCTTTCCTTAGCTTAATGTCTTTTCACAATTATAAAAAAAAGTATAGACGTTCTAGTCTTGAAAACGGCTTACTTAATTTTTTTACCGAATTTTTTTTTTTAGTAGAAAATCTTTCTTTTATTTTTTTTTATTTTACAATCGCGAACACAATATGCCCATATGGGCATGATCTCAGTCTGTATCATTAGTATCGATTTGGCCACGCTCGAGAGTACATTCACTTTTTCCCCAAAGTGAATACAGTGCGTATTGAAAACCAATAGATGGGAAACGTATGCGAAGAATAGCTTAAGTAATGACATTAATTTAAAATATAATTATATACAATATGACAACAGATAATATTAACAGAGTGCAATAAAGCTTTCGACGTCGCATCGCATTACACACAGCCCTTAATTACCGAATTAAAATTTGCCATTCGGTATTGAAAATGATGCCAGACCGCAAATCTACGCTGTGCAAATGAAATCTTCGCTAAATTGGTTAACCATTAATTTTGGGAATTGTTGCCGCATCTTTGGCATTTTATCACGACCCGGCAATTAATAAATTTTAAACACGTAGGTATATTGTGGAACTGAAATAATGAAGCATTTAAATTAAATATAACTTATTTTAAACATAAATGTATTGCGAAAGAGAAATTGATTCATATAATTTAAGTCTTTCCTATTGTCCCTAATTTAGATATGAGTTCGGTATTTCCGAACGGATACGACTTAGGAACCTTCAAGAAAAGAGTATACTCATTACTCAAAGGCCGGCAACGCATCTGCGAGCCCTCTGGTGTTGTAGTTGTCCATGGGCGTCGGTAGTCACTTAGGTGAACGAGTAATAACTGATGCTCATGGAGAATTGCACGAACTGAGGGTTCGCAGATGCGTTGCCGCCCTTTGAGTAAGGAGTAAATCGTATAGGTTTGGAAACACCGAATCTGGTAACTTATAGAAATCGTGCGTTTAGGAATTTCTTATCTAAGAAGTTCCTAATAAACGCACGGTTGTAGACTTTAGGACTTTGCTAAAAAACTGATAACCGGTTTATATTTCTACTAACAGGTTTATGTGTCTAATAACATCAGTTTTTTAATAAAAGATGTCACGCATCTCATTTGTTTACCCAAAAAATAGGTAAAGCAGTAGATTGATATAAAAAAGTAATTAAATAACTAGCGATTCCGTATATTTGCACAATGTTTCGAATCAGTTGTCCAAAAAAAAAAAAAAAGAAAATTTTACCAAATAACTACTAATTTTTTATTTGTTATTAAATAACCTAACATAAGTTGTATTTGATATCTTAATATTATTATTAACTTGATGAAATGTTGCAACAATTTAGCAACGTAGGCTTTGACGTCAATTTTATTAATCATATTGTTTAAACAAGTAGGTGTGTACAAACGTAAGCAAGATTATTTTGATAAATTGTCTTTCAGTAAAATCAATATTTGTATTTTCTAATCAGATGCTAGTCAGCTTGTTATCTATTTTTGGTTAATTCGTAATAAATCACTAACATGATGGCGTTATCAGGGGCTTTCTCAGATACCGTTTTTCCGTGTATCTCTAGTCAGCTTGACGCTGTTCTTTGTTTAAGATGAACGGTATTACTACATCTTATCAAAGAAGCTACACTATCAAACAAGACGTTTTTCTGAGTAACATGTCATCAATGGTTAAATATTGTACGCAATCTCAGATTCCCGGTAACAATATAGGCAAATTTTTACACTTAAGGGATTATATTATCCTTATTACTTTGTCAACAAAATAAATATATGTAATAAGGATATAAAATGCATTTTGTGTCATTATTAATATAAAAATCAGGGAGTCAAATTGTCCTCCTAAGTAGGTGTAATATGTTGTATAAACCAAACATATAAATATCATCAGAACGTCTAAATTATCTATACTAATATATATAAAGCTGAAGAGTTTGTTTACTTGAACACGCTAATATCATGAACTACTGGTCTGATTTGAAAAATTCTTTCAGAGTTAGATAATCCATTTTTCGAAGAAGGCTATAGGCTATATTCATATCATCAGGCTAAATCTTTTCACCTAATTTTACGCGGACGCAGTCGCGTATTTTATATAATATGATAATTCAACATTTTCAGTAAAACATTTTAATATTAGCTACCACACTCACTTATCTAAGATTTATTTTCCAGTCTTACATTACGTAATTATTGAAATATTCGTTTTATACTTATTAATGGGTGTAAAGACAACATTTATTTGTATCTCCGATTTTCTAATCATTTAGTGCTAATATGAAAATATGCAAAGTGATCATTTATTATTCATGTGTGGCCAAATTTCTTATAATAATCAGGTTGCATGTGAAACATTCTGTTTGGATGACGACGAAACACTGCAAGAAGCTAAGCGTGCGCTGGGAACGGTTGCACTCAGCGAAGAAACTGTGCGATTCGCAATTCCCGCCTGCAAACCTCCCACACTGCTGAATGGATTACAATCTGCACTAAACAGACAACTGGTGGCATGCGTTGTTAAAGGAAACCAAGATTTGGGTGATTCCTCCGCAGAAAGATCGACCATTTTCGTTGATATGGAACCAAAGGTAACCAGGATTCTCTAGAATATGAAATATATTCAATTGTTATACATACATATATATACAACTTTGCTTTAATCCGCGAATGAACATACGAACCCGCAAATAACCCTACTCCCTAAATCATTCGCGGATTAAAGCATAGTGGTTTAGTTTCTCATGCAGTCTGTAATACACAAATGTTTTTTTTTAAATAAGTATGTAAATGTATCGTGCCTGGATGTATTATCTATACGTATACATACAGATAATAAATCCAGACACGAGGTGGGAATCGAATCCACTATCCCCAGAGGTGAAGGCAGGGTCACTGCCAACTGCGCCAACGGGCCAGTCGGCAATAAGTTTGTGTACGTTTTATTGAAGTTACATTAATAAATACAATATTTTAACTTCTTAACAAATTGAGAGTTATGTCTTCAATTGAAACGGTAATGATTATTAGCTATATATTAGTTATTTCTGTAATATGTACTAATGCAATTTGTGTAATCTTTAACAAAATATTGCATATATTTTGTCAAAAATTACAGAAAGCTATGAACATGCATTTTTAAAGGAAGTTATATTTGTTTATTTTTTACTTTTTTTTTCAAAAGAACATTAGGAATACTTTTTAGGTGTGTCTAATATTCCCTTTTGCCCTCCTACTAAGCTTAAATTAAAAGCTTGTATTAGGAGTGGGGACATCTAATAATCGAAAATTATTATTATTACTATCTCATTGAGTTATAATTAATCACGAAAATTTGCTATATGTCACGCTCTTTGATATTTTAATTAACTTTAATATCCTTTAACTTTAAATTATTAACGGTTTTGTCAACTTTACCCTATTCGGCGAGAGGTCAAATGTATATTACTGAATTAAAATTTAGAGTATACCTTGACATACAAACTCATTTATACTAAATCAACTTTATATCATCCACTTGTTCCAAATATTAAATCAACATAATGTATTGATAAAGTTTATGATAAACACGTCTATACAGACTAGGAAGTTCCTTGAAAACAGGCCATCTAAAATATACGATATATTAACTTCTATTTATACAAGAAATCGCCGGCTGGTCGAAATTCGGCCACAAATCTTTCGATTTGTGTATATTTTTGCGTCTTTGAAGCTATATATAAAATTTGAATTCTTTGTACCACCAAATTGTTATATGTTACAATTAATATCCTCGGACATACACAATCTTATAGTAAAATGTATACATATGTGTATAAATCGCTTGGCATTGGTGTGTGTGAGGTATTATGTTAATAATTCAATATATCAATAATGCATTATGTTTCATTAGCATTCACACACTATGTCTTGTTATATCTGAATCTTTATATATATTAGAGCCGCTCATCTTAATAAATATAAATTACGCGTCTCATTGTTTGTCCGCGACGGACTCCTACACTACCTAACCGATTTTAATCAAATTTACACACCGTGTGCAATTTGATCCAACTTGAAAGATAGGATAGGTTACATTCGGGCAGGACAACGTCTGCCAGGTCCACTAGTATAGTAATTGTGCACCCTTTCGCGCAATTTTCGTAAAATGGTACCGAAAGTTTTTGTTTCATGTATTAATCTATAAATGAAATATGTATTATTAACAGTAAGGTGTGTTTCTGTGATTTTTTAATAAATCCATATTTAAGTGTATCGCGTTATATATGCGTTACCGTATCGACTTCTAACAAAAATTGTCTGGATTTTTTCAGAATTATCTTCTTACGCACTTTTTAAAGTTTAAATTTTAGTTGTCTTTTAGGAATAAGTGACAGAGCAAAATTTCTATGCAGAGGCAATAGCACAAACATTTCGAACCGTTCGAATCGAAGAGCCGACATTGAAAATTGCGCCCACAGCAGAGCTCTTAGTGTCAACACGGGTTGCATTAGCATTGATTAAAAGCGTGACACGATAAAGACATACCTCCTGTGTGCACAAACATTTTCATCGCAAACACCACAGTTAACTCGTCGATTTCGAACGGTACGAAATGTTCATGGTAAGACCTCAGTTCAACATAATGGTTATCCGTAATTCGAAATTACAGACACTCAAGAAAGCTAAGCACAATGGACAATGGATTTGGCAAGTGAGATTGCTTAAAATGCATCTTGGGAACAGCGTAACGGTAGCATAATGACCGTAATGTGATCTAAGTAAAACACTTTCCATTCTGAAGGTCGCAGTGCCGCTGGGTATAGTGTCAGCGCGCGGTTGTACTGCCAAGTAGATGGTGAATGCATGGCCACTCTGTCATAATGAGATGTGCACACAACAATGAACCACGTGGCTCTATTTGGTAGATGCGCTACGCTTTATGTAACGCGAAGTGAAAGACAAAATTTTTTTATTTGATTTAATATAGAGGACCCCAATCTTTATACTTTTTATTTTTAATTTAGTGTGAAAGTAAGATGGCATTAAGATATTCGTCTTAATGTTTTCCAGGGGTTCTCGTGATCTATCCTGAGAATACCCTAAAGGTGGCGTTTTTGTACTGCCAAGTAGATGGTGAGTGCATGGCCACTCTGTCATAATGAGATGTGCACACAACAATGAACCACATGGCTATATTTGGTAGATGCGCTACGCTTTACGTAACGCAGTCATAGACAAGCTTTGTTTATTTAATTTGATTTACAGGAACTATTTTTTATAGTTTTATTTAATTTGCTGTGACAGCAAGATATTCATAGGAAATCGATTTCATATGTTCAAGGGGTTCTCGCGATCTTTTCTGAGAATAACCTAATAATACCAACGCGCTTTGTTGTACTGCCAAGCAGATGGTGAATTGTATGAACACTGTCATAATGAGATGTGCACACAACAATAAACCACGTGGCTCTATTTGGTAGATACGCTATGCTTATGTAACCCAAAATCAGAGACAAAATTTCCTTATCAGATTTACAAAATCTTTACTATTTCTTTTTAGTTTAGTTTAAATTGTGACAGTAAGATATTCGATTAAATATTTTCAAAAGGGATCACGCGTTCTATTCTGAAAACATCCCAAAATAAATCGAATCTTAAAATATCTAACGTAATATTCGAAGGGGCTTCACCTACAATTTTATGTGGAATTTAATTTGTAGGGGTATTCTTTATGAATAAAAAAGATCATAGGAGGCAATACTATGATGGTGCATAACCTTTTAGAGGTCTAAAAAACGGCAAACAAACCCAAATGAAACTCAACTCAGTTATTTTTCTTCTTCTTTTTCTTCTTCTTGATTTGATTGATCTTAACATTTAGCAGGAAATACGCATTGATGTTAAATAAAATGGCCAAAAGCGTATCAAGACACGCTTATATAGAAGAGTCCCGTATGTGCTTCGCTATAAATGTATTTGTTAAATAACTTCAAAAGTTTTTGTCCGATTTCGTTTAAAGTTATAAGGGTTTCATTGTAGTACTACGGAACTCTAAAAAAGTACCTAATATCTATTTTTTTTCTATATATAATAAAAACGCGAGTATAAATAAGGTTGTTTGTTTCATGTACCCTTACTCTTTTAACTACTCAACTAATGATCATAAAATTTTGCATACATATTGTCAAATGTAGATAAAACGACATAGTATACAAAATAAAGGCAAACGAAGTCGCAGGTTTAAGTCAGTCTGGCCATAATTAACAAGGTATTGATCGGTTTATCTCACAATGGAATAGAGACGGTTCGTCGAGATAACACCAACAATAGCATCCATTAGTTAGATGTAACGCAACACGGATCTGTATGTATGTATTAATAATTCAAAAAAAGCATAGTTCACGGTCATTTTCCGTGTAAATGACTCGCCAGCGCCCCAATTCGTGATGTCCTCCCAATTCCTACTAAAACCTCATTCACTTGTTTTAGACCTAGTTGGCAATATAAAGGCAAAAGTATTTGTAGTAAGTATTAAAAAAAAAAACAAACAAAAAATACACAGTATTGAGAAATATTTTATACTCTTTGGTAGTCTCTGTCAGACATAACGCCGTCTCGCACCAACTCGAACAAACATACGGTATTAGCAGGTGGTTTTTAAACGCGCATTTCAACATTTTTCGCATTTAATACGTTGGTCCCTAACGGTTCATTGCAACAGTGTATGAATGGGCACGGTCATTCCAAAGGTTCGCATCCACACCTGTACATGTATATTGACTTACAGCGCCTCTATGATATGCATACAGCTGGTAGAGTGCGTGCAGTCTAAAAATGAACGCCCCTCTCAAGCATTCAAGCATTCACCTCTACATGCATAATAGTGTGTAGACGCAAAGGTCGGTCAAACGCAAGCTCGTCAATATTATTGGCTTGCGGGGCGTGGTTGAGTTTGTAATAAAATCGCTGTACACACGTTGTAATTAATTAATGGAGGGGCGTGCATTTTTAGACTGAACGCATTATATAAAATTGGTACGGCAAAACTCAAATGCAATGTCCTATAGATGTTACCGTGTCCTAGAAGCGTATCTATTTTAAGTAAAATAATATTCTAATAGAAATAATATTATTTCCGACTTTCTTCTCCAAAACAATAGGCGAACATAATTGTCAGAAGGGTACAGCACTCTCTGAAGTTTTTATGTAATGTTAAGATCAAAGAGGAGAATTTGTACAAATTAGCAAAGATCTATTTTTTACTAGTCTTGTAAAATATCGCCATTAACAATTATGTACATATTTAAAAGTGCAAAGTAATTATACGTTGAATAATGAATTTAAATGAAATGTTTAAATAACATACCAAATGTTGAGTTGAAAAATGTAAGCACATTTTTTAATTTCCTGTCTTTGCTCAAACTTTTTTCTTCATTCGCATTTATAGAAAGTCTGTTAGTCTATTGGTCTCAAACTTTTGGCGTTTGCGCGCGATATTTGTTCAAATCCTGTCCTCCATGTCACATCCGGACCGTCAAACGGGTCTTAATAAAACTTGTGAACAAACACAGACCGTTTACGAGCATAATAAATGAAGCCTAGATCGAGCTGAACTTGAATACAAATGAGGTTTCTTTCGGAGCGGGCCATCTCGAGGCTTTTTATGATAAATAGTTTGTATGGGTCGCGGGTCGCTTTACGTGTAATTTCACCGTTCAATGTTGTCTATAATATTAATATACTTGTGACCTGTTATCGCACGGGTCAGATCTCAATGCTGGCAGTAAGACCGATTTATTTTATGGGGATGTAGATAAAGTTACTGTACGGTGGCGACACTGCACTGGTGAGTGGAAGGTAAGTAACACGAGCGGGAACCGTTACGACGTGGTTACGACTCCGCTACGAGCACGGGAGTCGGGTTTCAAAATATTGTGATGCTGGCCACCGACACGCTACCTTTGAACATTATCAAAAGAAAAAATCTAACATAAACATCTACGTAAAAATTTAAAAATCGAACGATAAATATTCGAAAAAAGCCTCAAACATTTTGAAACTTTCAAAATGGAACTCTATATTTAATGCTTTATACTTAAAATAGTATAAATATTTAAAAATCGAATTCTACAATGCAATGGAAAACTTGTGCGAGTTTCTTATTGTTAAGACGAAAAAAAACGAAATAAAAACAGGGCGTACACCTGCGAGTCACGAAGGCTATTTGCAATATGTTAGCACATTTCGAGTTGTACATTGTATGTTATATTCATTCGGACGATATGGCTCATGTTAGGCGCTTCTCCGATGACCTCATTGTGAAAAAACAGCTAGCTAATAACTCTAGGGCCGATTATTTAATTTAAATGCGCCGCACCCAAGTGTAGCGCGGCTGGCAAAGGTCACGATGCGCTATGCCAGCTTTGGAGGCATATGGGAAACGTTCGAACTGAACTATTCGAAATGAAATGCATATGGCGTAAATTCGACAGATCTCTAGAGCTTAAGCCGTCAATGAAACCAGATAGTTTCGCGTCGCTTTCGCTCAATTGATCCCATGTCACAACGTCTGGCTATGGAACTATATGTATGTGAAATTAAAACAGGAAGTTTCAATTTAGCGCCAATTCGTATGGAATGATACTGGCAGAGGAACCGGACGCGTATCCACGGTCGAAAAAAGTTTTGAGTTTCATCTGTGGTGTACCTGCGTTGATGCCAAATGTCACTTTTTTTCTGCGGAAATATGGCAGCGTCATGGCGTCTTCTCGTTATATACATACTCATTATAGTATATTTCTAGTCATAATGCCTTATCTTGGTGACTTTTAAATTATATTTTAGTTTAGCGAAAGTGGATTAATAACGTGATTTCACATGTTTTAGAATATTTGTAAATATAGAAGAATATCGGATATTAGCTGTACTATTATTTCAACAGAATGAAGTGGCTGCATCGTGTGATACTTTTGCCTATTTCACATACTCGAAAAAAAAAAATTGAGATGAAAAAGTCATTCTCTCCAGATGGTGCACCTTGTGCAAGACGTTTGGGAGTTTGTTTGTCCAAACATTACGAGATGGTACGTCATTTGAAGTGAGCCGCTAAACGGTATACAAACACCTCTCGGAGCCTCGTGTGTCCATAGTCATTCGAGTGCAAACCATAGACAATTCACGCCGACCGAATAACCGTAACTAAGATCCAATTAAGATGTCTGTTATCCTTGATATAAGCGCGATATGAGAACGTTTTAGAAGTAAACACGATAATATTCGTTGTTTCGAAATCAATGTATTGGAATTATGTAATCGAAATAGCTTAAGTAATATAGAATTTTGAAGAGATAAAATAAGACCTTACAAATATTAATAAGGTATTATTGGTTAAA
>JANCMC010042188.1:2267764-2328572 GCA_024363005.1 Charaxes varanes | reverse complement strand
CGTAATCTCGAAAACGCGGGACTTACAATAATGAAATTCAGCAAAGATGTCCTATCCAGGTCTATAGATAGTAGACGTTCTCTAAGAACGGATTTTTTGGTTGGGCCCGAGTAAGAAGGTCCAAGGGCTCCGCAATTTCACGTGGACAAAGTCGCAGGAAACAGCTAGTTATTCATAATATGTATTCTTTATTTTAAAGATGTTCCAACTAACCTTGGTGTGGAGCTTTGGAATTTGTTAGTAGCATCGAACCGAAATGATTTATTACTCCAGGGTTGCTACTTAATGTTTCCATAATGATGTATTGATTTTGACTACATAATTCATATGCTGTTTTATTAGGCCATCCGCATTTGACAGCTTCTACTTAATCTTTGTTTAAGTATCATTTTTTAAATTTAAGATATTGATCCTCGACTCGTTAGGCTTAAGTCACATGTATTTCTAAAAAAAATCATGCGCTAAATCGGAGAAGAAACGGTTGTTTAAGAAGGCACTTAAACTATTACTAGGGTTTCGAAAAAAAAAAAATTAAAACTTACCGGCCACGTGAAATCGAAGGGGAACACGATGGGGTTTGTAAAACCTTCCACATTCAGGTTGGGCACATCCAGGGAGTTCCCACCGAGCACCGGCGTAGTGATGTCACCGAAAGTGCACGGTGATGTCGTATCGATATTCGCTTGGTAGATTTTGAGGCACACCCTAAATTTAGTCCTGCACGGCGCCAGGCACGGCGCGTCACTACTTGAACCATCACAGCACTGCCCACTACTTAGCCTACCTAATGAGTTCGTGAAACTTTTTATCCTAAGCTCAAAGGAACCGGACGTCAGCACCTGGAAAGAAAAAAACAAATATGAATAAAACCTTAGTTTTTTTAAAATTAGCCTGTAACGAATCTGAAATCCAGCATTATATTTTTATATGAGTTAAGCACATTTAATGGGACGCTGCAAACAGTTTAGCAATGTATTTTTCAATGCCTTTTTAGCAGAAATTTTCGTTGTAATATGTGTTTGTGTGTGTCTTTGTTCTATAGTTACTGGAGTGAAAAAAATGTAGTACATATGTTTTTTTCTTCAGATAATAATAGCCCGCTAATAACAATAAATAAATATCTTCAGGGCCTATTTATCACTCTACTATCCTGACAACACAAACACAGAGGTAATACAATATTGGACGCCCCCGAAGACGTTATCCCATATATAAACTATTTGCACAACTGTCCGAATGATCGATTCCGTCGAGACACCAACGGTTTTACTGGACGTCTATGTGGTTTAAAATTGGGGTTGCCAGCACGTGGGGTGACGTGACACCCCCCTAACCTGATTTTGACAATGTGAATTATATTTTTCATTAACTGCGAACACGCGAGTTCGTCCGCATTGAGTCCACTAATTTTGACATTGTTTTGCGTGGAACACTAGCTATTTTATTTCAAAATTTAATTAGCCTATGTTTTTCCTTATACTATATTTTCAGCTATCCGGCAGTGAAAGCCGGTCAAGCGATTTCTGTTCACACTGTGTCACACAGAAAAAACAATGTAAAAATTGTTATTGTCATAGGTGTGTGCATTTAGTAAATTTCTCTTAGGCGTTACAAACGAACAGCT
Organism: Charaxes varanes; assembly: GCA_024363005.1. Classification (NCBI taxonomy): domain Eukaryota; kingdom Metazoa; phylum Arthropoda; class Insecta; order Lepidoptera; family Nymphalidae; genus Charaxes; species Charaxes varanes. The sequence continues at coordinate 2,326,948 of JANCMC010042188.1, read as the reverse complement.
TTGTGACAGAATAATTTTATTAATTTGTATATACAGAGTATGGATTATTTTCGAATATCAAACTGTCAAATTTTGAAGCCCCCAGCTTTGTTTTAAGCGATCATTTTTTGTGTTGCAAGTTCTAAAAATCGATGGTGGCGCTGACAGATACGCGCCTTTTAATAAACGAACGAATGGTTTAAATTCTTTTTTTGTCCTGCATGAATAATAATAATAGAGCACCGGCCTCTGGGGTAGCAACCCTTGCATTATTGAAAGAATGCGCAGTTGGTCTCGTTGCATGTGGGATAAACTGGTTCCAACTGGGAATTAGTTCTTGTAAATATCACCTAGCTTGTTTTAAACAATTATTTTTTTATTTTTAAAAGCATTTTTTCATATTATTTTAAAGGAAAACAGGTTTTAAAAAGCTTAACTGGTGTGGTATCGACAATATTAGGTAGAACACAAAATATTCTTTAAAAAAAAAACAATTAAAAAAATTGGTTCCAGAGTGAGGAACTTCCTCACAATTCATGTCATCTCAAGCAATACGGCCTTCTGTGCCCGACTTTCGATGCAACAATCCAGTGAAAGCCATTTAAGGTGTTTATTAAACACGTTGCTTAGAATGACAAAGTAAATCCGTTGTAAGCTATATAATTAGCTAATTTGTAGTTCAATATGTAATTATATATTCAAATCCGCTAATTTAAATATATAATTGCATTCCTAATTAAGATATACGACACATATTTGGATTTAAAAAAAAATAGTGAATGCAAATTAATCATTAGCTTACTTACTAGGTTTTAAGTTTTAAAAACGAATTTAAAATAGTGTAACCCTTTTTTAATTTATAAAGGAACTGGGAATACTCCCTCACTCTATTTCTCCTATTCTTTTCTTTAGAAATAAATATGGCAAAGTTATTACAGTCAACTTTATATTTCTTCCACAGAGTACATCAACAAAAATCTACCTCTATGCTGATCTTTATGAAGCCGTGTGCGTTTCAGTAAAAAAAAAACAAAAAACACGTATTTGTTTTTACGAACTACGTTCAAGAGAACCGTAAGTAATTCGAAAGTTCACGTCCGATGGAAGTAGGTAACTGTAAGACATCGGAAGGAAGTGGTAAGTATTGAGTTATAGCGATCAATGCCCAAAGAATCGTTCCCAAGTTACTTCATTCGCTTATGTAAAAGAAGTACATATATATATTGTTTCCGACACTTTCACTCTACATTTAATGACTAAATAACGGAAACAATCTGCGACTGGTTTCTCTAAAAAATAAAAACAATGTTGAATGACACGTTTTTTTTTATCTCTTATATGTATAAAAAGTCATCGCCACTATATAATCTTTTATAAAAACAGTATTTAATGAAAGAAGGATAAATTCATTATTTCTGTTGACTGTCAAACCCGAAATAGGTCTCATTGTAACATTTATCTTATCTTGAGAGAAGACAATTTATTTTACCGGTAATAAAAGCGCGTTATTTAACTACCGATTTGCATATCTCGTCTTATGAAATTAAGTTTTGAACAACTTTTGTGTGAGTTTCCCACGTTCGTTGAACTTAGTGTATATGAACTTTCCATAACTTATAAATCATAATTAAGAACACGTCAAGTTGCTAAGCATATGTTTTGGTGGAGTACGAGAATTTTCGTTGGTTTGGAAATTACCTCTGCCCTACAGAGAACCATAGACAAACAGTTCTCATTCGAGACACATCTATGTTATTTGCGACAGCACGTGGAATTCTATGATTTTGGTCACAATTCGATAGAAGCTTCCAACGGAAGAGCACTTTAAAGTCTGTAAGATGTTCCATTCAAATCTCGATCGTTCTTTTTCTAAAGTTCCTTCTTTGAACCTTCACTCGACTGGCGCGTTGCCGCAGTTGACAGTGGCCCTGCCTTCTGCTTCGAGAGTTGTGGATTCCATTCCCGCCTCGAGTCTGGGTGTATTATAAATATGTATGTATTCATTCTACAAAAAATATATTTGTGTATAACACGCGTCTTTTACCTATAACACAGGCATTAAGTTGTGTATATATATTTATATACATACGTTAACGATGATAACAAAAAAGTACCCAAAAAAGTTTGTGTGGGCTCTTCTCAGTACAGAGGGCTAGGAAAAAATCGTAAACTTAGCTTTTGAGTAGTAAATTTTACATATGACGTTCATAAGTACTTGTAAAAGTCTATATGAAAAAAGAACATTTGACTTTGATTATCAGGGGAAAATATATAACAACCAGTATATTAACCAGTTGCAATTTCCGTTCGGGAACATTAGGGTACGAACGCGAAAGGTCAAAAACCACGGGAGGAACAATGATGAAATTTGGAGTAGTTGAGTGGTTTACTTTAGTGCAGTAGACTTTTGCTAAGATGTATTTTTCGATAAGGCGAGATTAAGGACGTCTAAAGACTATGGCAATTTTACGCGGACGAAGTAGCAGGAAACAGCTAGTACTAATCTAAACTAGTGCATATATGGATAATTATAAAGTTTAAACGACTTTCGCAGCCGGTTCTCCGACAGTCAGTAATATCTCCATATGTTAGGCGATTCATATGTTAAACAGCGCCTAGTTACAGGACTTAGGAATCTCAGACTAGAAAGTACGACCTGGCTGCCTACTTACGTCGGTGTGCGTTATTTATGACCGTTTAACTTTTGTTTATTACCAACCGCCAGTACCACAAACGCCAGTTAAATCTCCAGTTAGCCAAATATTGTGTAGTCACACCCATTTATAGAACAAAATATATGCTACAGGGAAAACCAGAATATTAGACATACTAAGCATGCCTAATGTTTTATATGTATGTCTAGTTAGACGTGATAATATCTTAGAATTCAATGAAAGCCGGTTACACGAACGAATAAGCATGACTCATTGTCACGTTCCGCCTGAGCCGAGCGTGCTAGCGAGAGCGCTAAATAAGCGATAGAGAGACACGATTGAGCTAAGCGTTCGGAGTTAACACATAAAATTTTCGTCCATAAACTGACTTTGGAGACTACCAAATTATTAAATAAATATTTCTATAAAGCTACTTACACGTTTATTTTTTTAAGAGAGAAAAATCTCATTTTCTCAATTGAATAAGTTACCATCTCTTTCAGACCAATACGACTTAAATATGAAAGCACAAAGTGCGGCAACACATTTGTTAACCTTCTGGTAATAGATTCAGAATCGCTAGGTCTATAGTTGTCTATTGGCAAACGGTAATAATCGACGTATAATCGTTCTATTAGTAAATTTTGTCATTAATTTGAGTTCAGAGAACGGGCCATAAAAGCTCATAATAATTGAGCTGTTAACTACGTACATATACTTAGATGCGTATCACAGGTTTTATTATCCTTGTTATGTTCTTATTTCTAGGACATTGAGATAATTTTGCCCAAGAATTTCCAGGTAAACTTCTGCCCATCGTAAGCAGTATAAGTCGTGGGCAAAAGCTAGCAAACTGCAATTATAAGTTACGACTTAGGGTGTAATACTTAGAGAAATTAAATAAGGAATTCTTTTGTTCTAAAATTATTAAAGGTGGTCATTGAAGCTACTTGTTTTAATTAGCCTATTGTGTCCCACTGCTGGGCAGAGGCGTCCTCCTTCTCGATCCACTGTCCTCGGAACAGAATCGGGAACGGGGACGATATAAGAGAATGGAATATATCAAATAGTAAGTAACACATCGTTCGGACAGAACATCGTTTGTCTGGTCCGCTAGTTTAAAATAAAAATTAACTAACAACAATGATTAACAGAGTGACCTTTGTTTTAGAAGAAAACCTCCTCTTTTCTCCCGAGGCCCTAGTATGAAAATTTCGACTCGTTCGAATTCGAAGATTCCACTTTGAAAATATTCGTGTTGGGCGCACTTCGGTTCCTTCTTAGTGTCAACGCGGGTCGCAACAGCATAGATTAAAAGCGTGGCACAGTCGAATCATCGAATTCGAACGGTCTGAAATGTTCGTGCTAGGGCCTCTGATACTAAGAAACTTATAGAGACTAGTGAACACCGTATAAGAGAAAAATGCGTAAATTGATATGTAGTTTTTATTGATTTTCCTATACACATTGAAGAACATCCACATTACTAGAACATTACAGTTAATTTCCCTATAAATACGAAACAGTTACTAAGTAACAAAAAATAGCTCCTCTACAAAGTGTATTTATACTTTGCGAATTTAGTTTTGAAATGTAAAACAAAGTAGCACTGTATTTAATAAACTGTTTAAATAATGCTATATAATGTACATAAGTATGTGTTTTATCAATTAATATATATACGAGTACAAGGTCCTTCACCTTGCTCCTATAATTGTCTTTATAGATAAGAGTCGTGTTTTATTAGTTAAAATTATCTTAAAAATGACAAGTCATTGTTATGTGCTCGTAAAATTTTATCGTAAGACATACGTACATATATATTTATTTCAGTATTTAAATTTTCTAATTAATTTTAAAAATGTTCATTACCAAATTGTTAAATTCGCAGTATGCGTGACTCTTGCTAATAATCTATAAGATTCTATACTAATATACAAAGCTGAGTTTACTAGTTTGTTTATTTGAACGCTCTTATCTCGGGAACTACTGGTTCGATTTGAAAAATTCTTTCAGTGTTAGATAGCCCATATATCGAGGAAGGCTATATATATCATCGTGCTAAAATTTTTCACCTTATTTTACGCGAACGAACTCGCGGGTAACATCTAGTTATATTATATACGTGATCTGAATATATAACATAATACAAACCCATTGAAGAATTGTTAAAACGAATATAATCGTATCTGTTGTAAGTAGGACAATTTTGAGTGGAGACTTTTAACGCGATAAAATGTCTGTTTCTATAAATATTCGCGCTATACTTTTGAAATATACGAATAACAGCTTCAATATACAAAATTCTTTTCAATTTTTCTCCCGCCCCAACTTCGTATCAAAATATAAAGTTACGTGCTATAGACTACTTTTTATTTCGGTAACTTATATATTTGGTCAGGAATGATACATATATCTTTCTAACAGCAAAATAATTTTTGAAATCGGATTAACAGAAGCAGAGTTTACCCGGAACATACAAACTCATAAACTTTACTTTTAGATACAATTATTATAAAGAGTATGGTATTTGTATCTTAAAGGGACAAACGAGCGAACAGTTCGCTATTACAGTATGATATTTGTATCTTAAAGGGACAACGAACGAACTAAGTGACCGTGGACGTCTGCACGATCAGGAGGCTATCAGATGCGTTGCCGGCCTATAGTGACGAGTTTAGGCCTCCGAAAAATCTTACAAACCGAACGAAACGCTACAAAAATACCATCAGTTAACCTAATAGCATTGCGGCCAGTTCATGCCGATCATATGTGAGAAAGAGGTACTGGTACCCGGACTCGTAAACCCAATTCGGCTGCGAACCAAAAGGACTGCAATCATGGCGTTGTTTCTTTTTTTTAAACTTCTAATTGTGATAAGTCTTAAATAGTTATTTATGAAATTTCCGACGTAAATCAAAGGCAAAAATGGCCACCGACTCGGCTTACATATCTAAACGTTCAACTAGGTTAGTTGAACTGGCTTTGTTATGTTAAAATATTTGACATTGACGTACAGTTTCTGCTGAATAGCAGTCATATTCAATGTTATTTGCAAAATATTGACGTTAAATTCATCAGAAAGAACATGTTTTAACTAAAGTCTAATTTCATTTCGATGGTTAAAATGTCCCTTCGATATATATAAGTGTCTGCCTCTGGCCTTCTAATTCAATATCGCATTAGAATGCACGCGAATAAGTGAGAACATATTTCGGTCTCGTACACATGTACACTCAATAATGTCTTCGTTCAGCTTTTGGTAATTCAAGAGAGTGCTAGGCATTAAGGCACGGGATAGACCGATACCTCCCACGTAAATTGTTGTAACCTCAAATACCTAATTTCCCAGTAGAGCGTTACAAACATGTAATTTGCAATAAAATCGTCATTATATAACATATTTGTGTATAAAATTATATATTCAATAATGACGATTACATTATATTTATTTCAGTATACAATAATATATTAATAAGTGACTGTTATATTGCAATTTAGTTTTTTGTAACGCTCTATCGTAAAGCTGGGAAGTTGGGGTTACAACAACTTACGTGGGAGGTATCGAGACAGGAGGTGAGGTGGTCGCAAGGACGTACATATTTACCCTAGGACCAAAAGGTCCATAGCTAAGGGTGGAAGACTACGACGGCCATTGCCACAATTACCTGCTTTATATACCGTAAGATTTTTTTTAATAACGTGATTAACATGATTCCAGGAAGGTGAGGAAGAGGTGGCGCGACGATTTGGACGCCTTTGCGGGAAAGGAGTGGATTAACAAAAACTACAGCTCATATGCTTGCAAGTTTAATAGACTTCAAGACGCAGAGTAATCTGCAGATTTGCTCTTTTTCCAGTATGTTGTAATGCGAAAAATCATACAGATGTTAACATGCTACACGGTTCAGAAGAAGGGAGCATTAGAAATAGGTACCTCGGCATTAATAAGCGAGAAGGAAACTTAATAGGAGGGAATGGAGACGTATAATATTAAATCAATGACCAAGACTCTTTGACAGATGCGACGATAGAAGTTATTAGAACCTGTTTGAAGTAGAATAATCATAGATTATTGCATCACCAGTCCTCGTGTTAGTCAAGCAAACGAGCAGGCAGCAGGTAGCTAAGTGCTTACTGACGCCCATGGACATCTGCATGACCAGGAGGCTAGCAGATGCGCTGCCGGCCCTTAATGACACTTTAGGCTGCCGGGAAGTCTCACAAACCGAACGAAACGCAACAACAATACCATCACTTGATGTGATAGCATTGCCGCCACTTCACGCCGATTTCATGTGAGAAAGAGGTACTGGTTACCGGACGAGCCGAACTAATTCGGCTACAAGCGTGGCGCTACCTCTAATTAAAAAGACAGGAGTAGGGGAAAGGGATGGAGAAAAAGGATATAAAGGAAGATGGGGAGGAGGGATAGGATGCGGATACTACTGTCACGCACGGCATAGGGGGTGTGACAATAGCAGATAGAGCACTTCGGGGTCACGTATCCGTAGTGGATCGGACAGATAAAGGAAGATCCATCCCCTGGGAGTAAAAAGAACCCATCTAAAAAACCCCCCAATATTAAGAGTTCTCTATGTAGTGGGGGTACATTAAAAGGTACAAGGATTCTCCCTATATGAGTACTGCACAAAATACCCCTTGGGCTCTCAACCATTATGTATGTCAACATATGACACAAATTTTTAAGGAAGAAAATACACTCCCACTTTATTCTGTATTCAGCTACACGTAGAAGCAATAAAACGACGTCATAATGGTTCTGAGTGTTGGTGCGAAAATGTCATATTGTCCGTCGTTACGTTACCTTATAGGTAAATAATGTTACATTCCACATAGGATGGCAATGATTTGAACGATGCTGATAAAAAATGTCCATTTGTATAGCACGTTTATTTATTTACAACTTATTACCCGCGACTATGCTCGCATTGAATTCAGTGACTCTGTTAATATTTGTTACGAGCAATCTCCGCAACGTCTAGACCGATTTTGACGAGAATTTCACAGACAGATAGCCCCAGAAATGAGTACAATTTTTAGCTAAAGAATAATGCGCAATTTTCATCCCCGAATTTGAAAACATCGCGTTAAGTCGCGGGTAAATCTAGTTGAGACATAAAATTCATACGAGCAAATGTTGTTACACTCGTTACAGGACTTGAACAAACTGAAAATTCTACATAAAGTCGTAATTAAGTTAAGGAAATGTTGAACGCGTACAAAATCTCAGCCCGAGAAGAAAACTTTCTAAAACCTACCTGTAAACACACGGGACGTAAAATTTACTCGGTTACGCAATGGCAATACGGTACAAAATACGGTTTAAACCTTGTTGTCAGACGCTTAACTGCTGTGATGGATTCAAAAAAAATGTTTCCTTTGTGGGCTAGTTTTGCACCCCCTCGTTTACAAGCTGCTCGGCTCAGTTGGAAGAAAAACGGGATTATACCTTATAATTTATTCTGAAAACTAACTTTTAAGTACACTATACTGATTCTATGTTATTCCTCTCAAAGTCAGTAAAATGTATTAAAACCGCGAGAAATTAACAGGTTTTGAATGATTTGGTATGATATGATTCAAATAAAAAAAAGTACATTATTGCTGTCTTTTATTATAATGTCCATGTTATTAATTACATTTTTAAATGTTTTATATAAAAAAATAACTTCTTGTTCTTCTTGGTCGCTACACTCTTGACAGAGTGGTCGTGGCTGTCATTTCTTGTGTGGCAAGCTTAACTACGCTAAAAAAATAACAATTTATATTAAAAGATAACTTTAAAAATACAAAAAAATATAGGTACCTATATCTCCCGGACGTGAAGCTCAAGACCTAGCTACCGGAAGTACAGATTAAGCAATAGGAAAGGTAAGTATGCAGATTAAAGAACCTCCTCACAATTAAAATTAAGTTATTTTCCGGTTTTCTAATGCCGGAGCCAGACGTAGCTCAAAGTGTTTGTGCATTTTTGTCCATGAATACACCAAAGTACTATAAAACTTTGCACTACACAAAGGCCCCAGTCACAGTACTTGATCATTGAAATGATCATTAAAATCTCCTCACAATTAAAATTAAGTTAAGTTGCGGTTTGCTAATGCCGGAGCCAGACATAGCTCAAAGTGTTTGTATATTTTTGTCCGTGAATACACCAGAGTTCTACAAAACTTTGCGTAGCTACACAAAGTCCCCAGGCACAGTACATGATCATTGAAATGATCACTCGAAGGAAGCTATGTCTGGCTCCGGCATAAGAACAAAAAGCAGCCCGTATGTTTTATGACTGGTAACTTTCAGAATAATGAGAGCAATATTTTAAGGTAAGATAGCTGACGTCAACCAAAACCCGCGCCAGCTGTTATTAATCGATCCTCATTAAAGGAAACAACAGCAATTAAAATAACACCAAACCTTACAAAGCAAATGTACGGGACCCGACCCGCGGGTTGTTTGTATTAAACCACTAGCTGCTCACAAGTGAATTCAGTGATTTTGTTTAATTTTGAGGGTCTTTATTTCTTTGTGTGGAGCTAAAGGCATTTATTTAATTGGTAAATGAATATACCTAATTGAAGATCTTCCTTTGCGGTGGTTGAACATATCGACCTTCGCTCCCACCTTTCATTCCTCGCCTAAAACCTTCTACCTTGGTGTGCCCTTCCACAATATATAAAAGGTCTACCCACTAGAGCTCTTAGATTAGGGAGTTCTAGCGATTTTACGCGGACGAAGACGCGTAAAATTGCTGGTTCACTAGAAATCTAAAATTGACGCAATACCTTAACAGCGATAAGACCACCAGCTATAATTGAAATACATCAAGGGTGTCGCCAAGGGTTAACAGGGAGGGGCACCTGTCTCTCCCCCCTACAAATTCAAGAAATTTAGCCAAGAAGAAATTCGAAATAATGTTCTAACAGTAGTAGTCTAAATATTTAAAATTCATACTTTTCAAGACCCTTCCCTCCACCCTCGGCTCATGGCTAGTCAGTAGCTGGCGACGCTCAAGAAATAAATATTAAGTTGTTATGTTGTCTGCAATTTATATACTGTTGTTTTTAGTGTCTATTAATATTATTTTCAACCCATATTTACACACAGCAGGGCACTTTGCCCTCACTACTCCCAATTGTCTATTATTGCTTAGAACTTCCTAGCAATCTACATACTGCAATGTACCATATTAAAAATGAGTGAGAAAGAGTACTTAATTCTAAGAATTTACAAAAAGGTCATAATAACAGGCCAAACACTTACCAAGCTTATGTGATAATCAAACTTTGTAACATAAGCTCTTTTAAGTAGGCCATTGAGTCAGAATACAAGTCAAGACGTCAAGCTGTAGACAAGGTGAAATGGCTCGATTTGGAAGGAGCCTAAGTTCAGCAGTAGATAAATAATGATGATGACGAAGATGATGATGATGATGATGATGATAATAATGATGGTGATGGTGATAATGATGATGATGGTGTTGATAATGATAGGGATGATGTTGATGATGATGTTAATGATGATGTTATCATCATCATTAACATATTGGATGATAATGATAACGACTATAATAATGACGACGATAACAATGATAATGACCATGATGAGAATAACGATGATGATGATGAATCAGGAGTTGTTCTGGAGAAATCCACAAAAATTTGAAAAACTGAAAAATCCTACCTGTCTCTCCAGCAATAATGACAAATTCATTTTCATTAACCAGTTCCATAATCCTCTGTTCCTCACCCAGAATTGGCAATTTCAATCTTGCTACTTGCACCTTAGGGTCTCTTTTAACTTCAACATGAATTGTCTGATGTTGAAGCAGTGGCTTTTTAACTTCTTTGACATCTACCATTTGAACTGTATTTGTTTTAGCTTGATTTGTATCTTTTTTAATTTTTTCAACATTAACAGCTTTTTCTTTAATATTAGACATGTCACTAACAGATTCGACTTTAGTTAAGTCATTTACAGTTTCAGTATGTGACTTCATTTCATTACTTGTAGTATTATGTCGACCATTTTCAACAAGTTCTGGTTCGTCAACATCAGAACCAGAACTATCTTCTTCAGAGGTTTCATCAAGCCCTATCACATTTGGATCATACTTTTTCTTTTTATTACTATCTAAAATGTCCATTCTTAATAACCTTAATCGCTTTTTTGCACCTGTAAGTATAATTTTTTAAATCAGTTACCAACTTTGATATTTCCGAACGGATACAACTTAGGGACCTTCAAGAAAAGAGCATACTCATTTCCCAAAGGTCGGCAACGCATCTGCGAGTCCTCTGGTATTGCAGTTGTCCATGGGCGTCGTTGGTCACTTAGGTTAACTACCTGCTCGTTTGCCTCTTGTTTTATTAAAAAATATTTTGCACTTAATCTTGCTAAAAGTTGAAAATGACAGGGCTAATTTGATTCATTCATTCATTTCGCAGAATGTTTAAAAAGAATGAAAAGAAGGAATCTTAAAAAGAATGATTAAAACTACCAATAATGATGCAGAATTGACATAAAGGAGATTATTTAATTGGCTAATAACGGTCAAGCCCAAAGTTGGGCAAGACAATATCTGCTGTGTCACTAGTCAGGTATAAAACTTAGGAAACAATTTATAATTAATAATTGCTCTTTAAAAACTTATTCTGAAAAGGATTTTTTTCAATTTTCAATATTTCTATGGCACACTTTAGAAAATGCATATGCCTCACTGTGGATTCATAGTGACCTTTGTCGCCCTACTTCTTGTCAGCCAGTGGATCAACTAGGATAAAATTTTGTGTATCTTCCAAGGGATTTATGGATGATTTGCAGAGAAACTCAGTAGAGGGCGCTGCTGTCTGTATGATACCTAAATTAGGTACAGAAACATACCTATACATGCGCTATAACTCAAAAATGGATAGACCGATTTGACTCTTGACACATTAAACATTAATAAAGTTACCTGCAATACTGCTAAATTTCTTCTGCTCATTGGTTTCAGTGCCATTTGGTACATTTTGTCCAAAACTAAATTCATTTAACTTTCTCAATCCAAGCGTTTGTACCGAAGATAAACCATCATCGTCACCGAACGCTTTCCGTGAGCTATATTTACACTGTGTTTATTGGTACTTTTTGGGTGAACAAAAATCATGGAACTCACGTCATCGTCACCGAACCTTTGACTTTGACGTTGACGTCACCCTTATCATTCGCTGTCTCGCGAGAAATCGTGTTTACATATCGTACGCACCTGTACAGTGGCCTTGGCCATCCAGGCCAGGCCGACGAAGATCTTCTCGCGCATGTTGAGGTTGGACCTCACGGCGCACACGCTGGTGAGCGCCGCGCGCAACACCACGCACGTCACGATGATGCCGCATCCCACCAGCACCAGGTGCCCGGGCAGCTCCGAGATCTGAGAACAGCCCCGAAACAATACGGTATAGAAACAACATGTATTCGTAGGAAAGAAACAGTTTGAATTTGAAATACATGACACATAATCACAAAATTAATTATTATACCATCCTTTATAGGCATCTCTTCATAGGCATAGCGTCTACTGACTTAAAAAGACGGTTATGTCTATTCCAGTTCCTCATTATTAAGCTTAAGAAATCTTTCTCTACTACTAATTCCTAACACATTTAATATTGCTCCCATTTAGCAGAAAATTATTTAAATTCAAGATACAACTACATAAGTGCTAGTTAGTATTGCACATAGGTACCTGCATAAGTAAGACAATTGCTTTTAGAGATGTAATTGCCGCCGATTACTTTTATTGTTATTCGCCAAAACTATCTAATTGACGACTAAATAAATTATTAGCAATATAAGAAAGGTAATTAATATAAATGAGGAACAGAAAACGTCACAATATGGTCCCCTAAGGGAATCTTATTCTATACAGACTTATTATTTAATTCATAAAATATACGACTTAATAAATTATTTTAAGTTTGTAGAACTAAGCTTAAATAAATTATAAATATGCGTTTTTTACTAAAAATATTGTTTCCTCTATTTTACAATTTATTTATAAATATAGAACTTGCTTGTTTAGTGTACAAGACTTTGTTGTAGAAGCTTGTTTTAGTGTTATAGTGGAATGTTAGCTGATATTTGTTAAAAATTTAATTACATTGAAGAATAATGATCATTTATTCTATAAGTAAATTATACTTTTAGAGATAATAAAAAAACATTTTTGAACATTAGGTGATAGAAGATAAACTCACAACAACTTGTGCCCCGGTAATCCCGAACAGCATGGGCTCGAAGAACATCCAGAAGATCTCGAAGGCGGTGGCGACGGGGTTGTCATCCAGCTCCCAACCCTGCTTCACCCACTCCTTGCACGCCACGTAGCCGAATGCGATCACCGCCAGTGGTCCTGAAATCATACATAAAATATACTAGCAAAAAGCTGAGCTTTGTGAGGGCTCGCGTAGTTTTTCAATATATTTTTTTCATTATAGTACTTTTTTGACAGGTAAAACGTCTAGATATGAGGTTAAATTACTAAATTATTGGTCCTGGTTAGCCTAAGAGGGGATTTTGAGCAATATTTGAGTGCGGCAGAAAACTATATAGGGAGAATCCTTGCGCCCTGTAATGTACCCCCAATAAATGTGAACTCATAATATGGGAGGTTCATTATAGGACCCTTAGAAAAACTCGAGCTCGTCAAATTAAGACAAGGTAAGTAAATTAGTTGGATATAAGTTTCCATTTCAATAATCTGACAAATTAAGCGTGACATAGGATCTTCTTATGTCACCTATTATCCTCCTATGTGGGAGCGTCACAAAGTTGTAATGAAACATCAATTTCGAATATTGGACTGCGATTATTATTAGTTTATATTTTAAAGGAAATCCTTTAAGGATTATGGAAAACATATAGTCTGACGATTTTCTCAAGGCAATATAGCTAAAACCAAACACATAACGCAGAATATTGATGGAAAACATGACCTTGCCGTAACATAACTCTTTTTTTCTAATTTGTGAACCTAATACAATAATAGTCCCCACAACGTTTTAGTGAATTACAAATTTAGCATCACGACCTTCCCACCACTAGTAGTGGTCGCCTAGTTTAACACCGAAATGTTTATTACGACTCCTAATAGTACCGACGAGAATTCAACGATTTTTTCATAATTTCCATTCGCCCATTTTAATAAGAATCGATAATCGGGAAACGCACATTTGTTGTTGCTACATAATACTTGGTACCCATGTGCGGGTATAACAGCGTATTGTTCGGAGAAAGTGGCCGAACGCAAACAATCAGTGAATGAATCAAACGCTTTATTTTTACGGCTACTACTGTAGTCGTCGGCTGTAGGACATCAAAACATCGCTCGGTTTGTAAACATCTCTTATCTAACTGTGTTATACATTTTTAATACAGACGTCTGTTCCTAAGGTATATACGGTCGACTGATACACATGCAATTTAAAACTGTTGTCTTTTCTTTACTAACGAATACTGAAAGTATGTTTAAGTATGCCTAATATTTTTGTTAACTCTTCAATTGCCAGCTCCGGTGTTCCAATTCTGTTTACTAACGACGGTTTTCTAGTTAGGGCAAGATTATTTACGCCCTTGTGTCATAAATATATACAAAATGCTGTTGGATTTCTGTGCCTTTGTAGACTCTACTAGTAGGGGAGGCAGCGGTGCTAAATTTGTTAATTTTTTTTTAAACAAGGGGCAAACAGGCACGCGGTTCACCTAAGTGACTACCGACGCCCATGGACAACTGCAACACCAGATAGTTGCCAGCCTTTGAGAAATGAGTATGCTCTTCTCTTGAAGGTCTCTAAGCCATATCTGTTCGGAAATACCGAAGCTGGCAACTGATTCCACAGAGACATTGTGCGAGTCAAAAAGTTTCTAGAAAAGCGATTGTAATCACTGAAGCGTTGGGGATCTATAGGATTACGTAGATTAGGTGCAGAAACGAATAAAAGGTTATTTCAAGGTTAGGACAAGGTCATGAGACAATAAGAAAGTGTTATTGGACAAATTCGTAGAGTCATCTAATGAGATATTAGCGTAAGGTAAAATTAAATTACTTATTATTCTGTGTGGACATCAGACCATTTTTAGCAAACATTTATTTTGAATTTTAAATTAAGGTTGGAACGCGTATGCGGAAAAATTGACATTTTCGGTTTTCCCTTGTTGCATAATTCTATGTGTAAATAATATATAGAATATACTATTGTGGAACGAAGAAACGCCTTTAAATTATTTTCGCATAATCTTTGCTAAACTGTTTTCTTATAAAGTATGTTTACCTACATTGTGCGCACTTTATTAAAAAAAAAAAACCAGAGCATAAATCTTCCTCTTTCCACAACCTGGCGAACCGTACAATGCATGTTTTATTTTCGTTGATTTATCCTTTATTAAAACTTAATAAAGACGGTGTTGTTTGTAATTATTTACAACGAATATGGCATATACCTATAAACGCGGTTATTGTGGGAACATATTTTTGCCGGCCAGTAGTAATTACAGGTACTTTGTGCTTCTGGTTTATGTCTGTGGGTCATATTGATTCGTATTTTACACACACTTTTTTACCCGCTGCCGTTGACTTTTAAAGTGGGAAACATTCTGGGAATGCATATACTTTTGATAGGTATTGTCGAGAATGAAAGAGTCCAGATGGTCAATGTGTCCAGTTTAAAAAAAGAAAATTTAACTTGAAAAACCTGTGGCGAACTGTAAACTACTTGATGTCGAAATAAAAAAGATCGATTGATTGATGTAGCGTGCTTGTCTAGAAGAAACCCATTTACTCTTCTGATAAAACTCTTCTTAAACTGGACACATATTAAAGTTATATTATAATATTATTTCACCCTACAACGTCTGGTTTCGTAAATATGACGTCACTGATAAAATCTGCTACCCCGAAAATTATTCAAATGTGTTGTGACCCAAATGTTCTCATATCATTTTGATATGACAGTATCTCTGATCATATGAACATAATAAACTGTATGTTATACACGACGTGGATATTAGATGGATATATAACATTTTTATTTGCTCACTTAATGCGTCGTACGTTTTGTATCCAAGGGGTGGACGTTCCTTTTTATCTGTCCTATAACAGGTCAGATCCACCTTGGGCACCTCGGACTACCCTAGTTGCTATTGTCATTCCCCTGCATCGTGCATGGCAGTAGTATCCGTGTCCTTTCTCTCCTCTCCATCTACCTTTATATCCTTTTACTCCATCCTTTTCTTTTACTCCTGTATATCTAATTAGAGGCAGCGTCATGCTTGCAGTCCTGTTGGTCTGCAGCCGGATGGGGCCGACGAGTCCGGATACCAGTACCTCTTTCTTATATAAGATCGGCGTGAAGTGGCGGCATCACTTCAAGTGATGGTATTGTATACAGCAATCATTGATGGCACTTTATGAATCATTGAACAGACAAGAAAGTATTATTAGATACTGATTCTAATAATTCTTTTTCCGGTTTTTGCGCTGTACAGTGCCCATTACCACTTCTACTTACTCATTTACAAATGTCGATCATTTTGAGTCTTCTGTGTATCTCCTCATTACGAATCCTGTCAATACAAAACACCAAGTATCGCTTTCTCCATATAATTTCGTATATTTGATACGTCAAATCTTATTACTTATTTTTTCTTCCAGCAGGTGGAGCTTCCTTTATCTCTCCGTTAACTGGCCAGATCACCCTAGCTGCTATTGCATTATTATATAACTCGGAGCACCCTAGCTGCTATTGCATTATTGCACCCTATACAGTCCGTGACAGTAGTATCCGCATCCTTTCCCTTCTCCCCCTCTATCTTTATATCCTTTTACTCCATCCCTTTACCATACTCCTGTCTTTCTAATTAGAGGTAGCTCCATACTTGAAGCCGAATTAAGGCGGCGCGTCCGGATACCATTACCTCTTTCTTACATAAGACGAGCATGAAGTGGCGGCAATACTGTCACGTCAAGTGATGGTATTGTTGTCGCGTTTCGTTTGGTTTGTGAGACTTCCCGGTGGCGGATAGCCGGAGGCTTTGTATAAATTTTGTTATCAGTCGACTATTGGGGATCGTAATTTCGTGTCTTGAATATTAATTAACTTAAGAGTTATTCTCAACTACGTCTTTTTATTATGGAAATATCTAGAGCAGGTCTATAAGTCTATATATATAATATATATTTTTTTTAATATCACAAGTGGCAAACAAGGAGGCGGTTCACATGAGTGACTAAACACGCCCATAGACAAATGCAACAACAGAGAGATCACAGATAAATTGCCGGCTTTTAAGGTAAGAAGTTTCTAGAAAATCGCACGGTTGAGGGCTTTAAGGCATCGAGATAATGTGTATGTTTTTATTCTTTTGTCACTGGTTTTCACCAGCGTTAGAAATTGTCACCGGGCCGAGGTAAATACTGCTTAATGAAGCGCTTGCCCCAAATGCCGGTCACTCATTAAACTACAACCTCCTTCTTTGTTCATATTACCTATTACTATCTTATATTATATTAAAGAACTGTATAATTTTCATTGAATAATCATAGTAATAAGACGAACAATTCCTTAAAATAAATCCCGCCGATATTAGCTAATGTACAGTCGAACGGGTACAAAACAATAATGCTTAATAAAACGGAAAATGCTGATCGCCCGACCGAACTGACCCCATAACGGCCTTCGCTGTTCTTTTTACGTAGCTTTAATACACTGATCAAGCGTATACTCCTTTCAAAGGGACGGGATCGGGGTAAAAATATGAAAATAACAGGGAAAAAATTTATAATCGTATTAAATACACTCTGGCTTTTTTTCACACAGGATTTATTTAACCTCCATAGCAATGGCGTGGCCAATAATAATAAGGAATACAAGAGCCTACTCAAATCTCTAAACCCAACAACGCATATGATATAGTTCCTTCATTAGCACAAAAACCCTTTCTTACGGTTAAAGAAGACGGTGTCGAAGAAGATCAACGGGTTCGCTTTTGGAATGAATGTTTGGTCTGATCCGTTATCTTGCTTACAAATAAAAAAAAACTGAAAAATAAATTTACATTTCGCTGTAAAATGTATAAATATTAAAACAGGTATCTACAAACACAATTTACATTTTGTATTAACTTAATATGCGGTTGTTGCGTTCGATTCCAGGACGTTAATAAATGAAGCTACTGCATGATAATTATAAGAGTAGTTTTAAGCAGAAAAGATTTATAGTACTTTGCAAAAATCCGGTATATGTGAATATTGTAACCCGAAATTTATACTACCGACATCGCTATTAAAGCACTGTGCTGATTTTCTGTGCTTAAATACATGTCTCAATGAGAAGATAATGTATCATACTAAAGGCTTTTTGTGTAAAAATATTCTGATTTTCCCATTGTGTTTTTTTATTATGCAAAGTCATTATTTATTTCTATCAACTGTTCAAAGCTAGTCACATTGTAATCAAAATTAATAAGCTGCAACAGGTAAATTATTGAATGACGAAACAAAAACAGACAATAGATTGAACGCTTGTATTGCACTTATAAAGGGTTCGTGACCAAAAATTGTAACATACAAAAGAATCCCTTCTCACTTGTACCAAACCAAATAGCAAGTACGTGGTTTTTATCGAATAAGTAGCAACAGGGCTTTGCACACAGGGGAACGCAGTGCACCAAAAAAAAAAAAAAGAAAAACTGTAGAAAACCTATTCACTCAGTAGAAGTTGAACTTCTTAAAAAATCTGACCACTTTGTAGAATTTATACTTCTTTTTAAACTTTATTTACACTATTATCAATACAAATATCATCACTATCATAAAATAACGTTTCAAATTTATTTCATTGCTTATAGAAATTAATGATTTTTTTTAGATCAGTACAAATATTATGCATTCGCAGAAATGCATATATTTTAAACACAGCAGCAAGCGGTGGGGAGGGAGTACAAAAATTTATAGACTTTCAAGTTACGAGAATTGTGTGCTCCTAAAAAAAATGTCAAAAAAGGCCTACGTAGCAAAAATTTTTAATGGCTAACTACGATAAAATTTCTAAACACAAAAATGCACACTACCTTTTACAAACAAACTTGTATTTAAAAATAAAAATTTTACTTGGCCATTTCAACATGAAAATTATTAGACCGGCTATAACATGGTATTTAATTCAAAACCAGAGTTAATTTCAACAATTTATTACGGTATAGTTATATAAGAAGTGTACTAGGAGCATGAATTACTTGCGGCTTTATTTTAATTGCGTCATGTAAACCTGCTAATAACATGAGAGGTTGTTGTAGTTAAAAGTCACTCAAAATATGAAGTAAATTAAATAAAACTATTTATAATTCTCTACAGAAAAATGCAAGTACGAATGTACATTTTTCATCATTTAAAATAAAAATTGAAACAAGCTCATTTAGAGCACCTCAGTACAAGTTTTTTTTTTTTCGGTCCCGACCTTATAGGTTTAGGTTTAAAGATATTTATTCTTAATAAGACAATACAGTCACTTACACTTATGGAGATTAGAAGAGGGGTAACGGCTCTGTCTATTAAAACTGTCCGTCGGATGATGAAAAGAGGGGGGGGGGGGCACATCCGCGTCGTCGTGAATTTTATTCATATCTTAACCTTTGTTTACACCAACCAGCGTCATTCTGGAGGGTTTTTGAAGTAGTATCTAAGATATAATGTTGGACACTTTTCTTGCATAACAGACGTAGTAACGTCTGTTATGCAAGAAGGAATTAGGAGTACCTAATATTCTAATCTCCACAAACACATTAAACGATTTCGGTTTAAAGAGAGTAATGATATTTGAATGCGCTCAAAGCATTTTCGAATGTATTTACTATGTACCTATACTGTATTTGTATGTTATAATTGTTAAGCAATAAGATGCCTAGAATTAATTATAAAATATGGCCACTTTGTTTGCATCTGCGTCCATCGTGTTCATTTTAATATGGTCCTGTGGATTTTAATATTGACGATATTTTTTTCGCCGATAAGGTATGTTGTATGCCAGGTGTAATATAAATATATAGTATGTCTAAAAATTTATATTTAAATGTCTTACATTTTATATAGTGATAGGTGAATTTAATTACGTTATTATTGTTAAATTTTCATTCCGTTACGTTTTCAATATTGGTAACGATTGTCGCAGGTGTGGCCGAGGCGTAATTATTGTAAATGTTTTTAAATCAGTAAAAACTTTAAAAATGTGAAATAAAGATTGTTTTTAAAAATATCTTTGTGTGTTTTCTACTTATACCGATACCACATCTATTCTAATATATAAAGCTGAAGTTTAATTTGTTTGTTTGTTTACTTGAACTAATCTCAGGAATTACTGGTCCGATCTGAATAGAGGTGAATGCTCTGAAGGGTCGTGCAATTTTAGACTGTACGCACTCTAGCCGATTGTACAAGCAACAATATAGACTACTTTATGTTATTAGGAGTAAGATTTCCGCAAAAAGATAAAGTTGAAAGTACCAAAGTGTTAGAGTTTGTTTGTTTGAACGCGCTAATCTCTGGAACTACTCTGAAAAATCTTTCAATGTTACACATCCCATTTATCGAGGAAGGCTATAGGCTATAGATATTCACCTAAGCTTAGACGTACAAAGTCACAGGAAGCAACTAGTTAACAACACATAATAAAACTACTCAATTTAATAAAAAATAATTTATTATCATAAAAAAAGTCTTTGGTAAAAATAGAGTGGTATTTAACAAAATTTATTATCTATATATACATACGGAGTGACTGGTGAGACACTTACGACACTCGAGGACGTGATATTTGATGAACACATGGCGAAAAAGATTCACATTAAATGTAAATATCAATTAACTACTACATGAGATTAAGAGAAAGTTGTCTAATTATGTACGGAACGCATGGACATACTACCGTAGACGCACGAAGATGGTCCGTTTTCACTTATTTGTTTAATAAGTATTGATAGCCCAACATATCGATACCTCCCACGTAAGTTGTTGTAACCCCAAATTCCCAGCTTTACAGTAGAGCGTTATAAAGAAGTAAATTGTAATATATCGACGATCGACTCAAATAGTGGCTACTGAGTAAGGTACAATGTCCTCAAATTTTTTAATTTATATCTTTTATTTAGTCCAACTTAAATTATAGCAGTTTTTAACTTGATTTAGCAACCATTCAAAAGAAACAAAAAACGTGAGATAACCTATATATATCGATAACTGCCACGTATGTTGTTGTAACCCCAATATAACAGCTTTACAGTAGAGCGTTACAAACAACTAAATTGTAATATAACAGTCACTTTTAAATATATTATTGTATACAATAATGTAATCGTCATTCTTGAATATATAATTGTATATACAAATGTGTTATAATATAATGACGCTTTTCATTCAATTTACATGTTTGTAAGGCTCTACTGTGAAGTTGGGAATTTGGGGTTACAACAATTTACGTGGGGGATGTGGTAAGTACTACAAAACTTTGCGCATCTAAACATAGTCCCCGGCCACACTACATGATCATTCAAATGAAGCTATGTTTGGCGCCGGCATAACAAATATATACTTTAACACAGACGTTTCTGTTGCTATTTTATTGAGAATTCATTCACAGATGAATCTATCCGTTCAGAAGGGCTCAGAAACTTTTTTGTTTAATTTAAAGTATAGTCGACCAAGAAATTGGTTTGCCACGCTAAGGTCGAATTTCGTTTGTACGTCAATTAGTTAAAAGGCCTATTTTTGCTTGTTATGCATTACGTTAATTTCTAAAAATCTTAGCAAAATTTTCTTTAAGTAGGAACTCTCATCTAAGATGGTAAGGCACTTTTTTGATCGACTATACATCCCACGCCGGTATGCATTTAGTTCGAGCCAGTTTACCGAAGTAGGTAGCTGAAAGCCTGGCCGTTCGAGTCTTGGTTGGAGAATCGTAGTCCACTTCGTAAAGGCCGAAACGTTCCCTGGCAATTACACTAAGGTGATACAATGAGCAAACAATATCAACGTTTCTTTTGAATTTCTTTCGATACTTTTGAATTTTAAGTACACTTGCAGACTACTTAGCCGACATTGTTTGTTTGTTACGACTGAGAGCAATATATATAACAAGATAAAGATATGAACGCTGTATTGACATAAGATTAATTTATGCTGTATTAAACCCACATTTCTTTCGTTACATATTGCTTTCTAAAGTTGTCTTTAGAAAATTGTACGCGTGCAGTAAACCAGCAGTAACTTTTGTCACAGTGAAGGTGTTCTTAATTTTGCGGATTATTTACTCTTTTAGATCTCATTTAATGTCTAAAACAGTGTTATTTTTATTCTTATCAATATATTTATAGGTGAAATGCAAACTTTCAGTACCATTTAAGGAAATTGCGCGAATATGAAAATTGCCACAATTATAGTTTATATACAGGTGGGTGTGCGAAGGCTAATGCTAAATTCTCTATGTATTAGAAATATATTAAGTTATTCAAATAAAACCACACGCACACCAATGCCAAACGATTTACACACACATGTATACATTTCACATAGGGTGTCAACGTCCGTTATTCAAAGAATTATTTTTTTTAAGATATAGATTTGTGGTCTTTAGTTTAAATAAATTATGAATTTTAGCGCTGGTATTACTTGGCCTTACAATTCAATTTCACATACGGATAGACACGGCAGTGGCGAAATATTAGTAAAAGCTGTTGTGTATGTCGTATTTAAGGCGAAAGTTTAGCCACGAATGGGTCGTAATGACCTGGGCCGGACACTATAACGTACGAGTGTCCCGGGACTGCTACAAATGCGACTGATTCGCACCCCGCAGCCCCCGGGAATGGCGAAGGAAACATTATAAGAACTTATGATGAGTTTACACTCGGTAGATGGCTTCGTATTTTCTGCGTTCCTTTCTGTTTATCAAATAATAGTGTTCGCGTAGTTTAACAAGAGGAAACATTTAAGAACTTAGCATCCATTTGTGAGTAAAAGTCGGAATTTGTGCAATGTTGGTAACCCAAATGCTATGTAAATAATTATCATTATACTATATGTATAGTCGACCAAAAAGTGCTTTACTATTTTGGATGACCGCTCTTAGTTAAAGAATTTTTTGCTATGGGCTATTGTTTTGAAATTAACGTAATGCATAACAAGCATAATTAAGCCTGTTAACTAATTGACGTGCAAACGATATTCGACCTTAGCGTGGCAAACCAATAACTATACATTTAGAAAAAAAAAATATTTCAGGGGCATGCCACAAAGGAGACTTAAATATATCATGTGATATGTGTGGCTGGCATAACCCAAAATAGGTCGCAGCTTAATAAAAATTATGTATGTCTTGTACGGTGTACAGAGCTGATTTTTAGTTGACACCTTAGTTTTGGCGCTACGGAAAAACATACAAGTTGGAATTTGACTAAGGAAGCAATATTTTATTACCAGGTTTGTTATTCAGCAGGGAACAAAAACTATAGAATTAAAAGGCTATTTTGAAATAGCAATATACTTATATTGTACCTTGCTATCTAACAGCCATTAAATCCTTTTCCTTTGTCGTCATTAATTAATTATAACGTTTCCTAGCAATCCCCTTCGTATTATAGATTTAATCCTTTGGTCAGTCAGCTACCTTGTTCGAATCTGCATTAATCAGCCTCACCTGCTGACGCGCGTCCTATTAGCGAACCAACCCTTGCCCACCTAGCTCTGTATGATCGTGAATTATTTCATACAAGAGTCTTAAATATTTTTTATTCGAACACAATTCAAAAAATTTATCATACTTCACACACACGCACGCACGCACGCACATACACACACACAAACACACACGCGCGCGCGCGCGCACACACACAAACACCCACATCTACAATTATTTTTTTGTGACAGTTTAAAATAATATATTACTTACGTAACTAAGAATAGGTTTAACGAAATAATTAATACAATTTTATATTAAATGCATAACTTGTTAGAATCTGATTGCGTTAACCCATAAAATAATTGATTTTTAAATACTAACAACTACATTTAATTTTACGTTAATAGTTCAAGTAACCCGTCATTGATTTTATATATTTATATCACTCAATTTTATATTACATACGGTTTTCTTAGAAAAATATATATATTTTTTTGTGCTAGTTAGAATAAGTTACAATATTTACTAAAGTTATCTAAAAACATTTTTAATCAAAAATAATAAACTTCAATTATAAGTACGAAAACTTAAGATAGGTCTTTTTGTCTTTAAAATTTCATTTTTTTCACTGCTTTATTTACTATTGCCGCGTTTTACTTATATGTATAGTGAGGATTTACAAAAAAATATTTCTCTTATAAAGCAATAAAATCCCATATCTGATAAAGGGCGTTCACATGCTTTAAATATGAATAACTTATACATATTTTTAAAATTTTTTTGATTTCTGATTAGGGCTAAATTATGTCAAATGAAAATTATGACTTTTACCCAAAAAATAAAACCGGTGACATGTCTAGCTTATCTAATTACCGGCCAATATCGTTGGGGACGATCATAGGTAAGGTGTTTGAGCAACTCCTGCAGCCTGAACTGATGAGGAACATCAAAATAAATGATGCATGCATGCACAGTGCATGCAAGCGTGACACGTCTATATACGCATGTTTCTTAGATCTAAGTTGCGCGTTCCACCCAGTAAATTACAAATTACTATGGAAAAAAAAGTATGACTCAAACGTCCCTGGCAGTATTGTCGAGCTGTTGAGATACTGGTACGAGAACCAGACAAGCGCGGATTGTTGTGGTGACGCCATCTCTAGTAAACACAAATTGGAGTGTGGCGTGCGTCAGGGAGGCCTAACCTCTCCGGATCTATTTAATATCTATATGAATGGTTTTATTGAAGAGCTGATTGGCACCAGAATAGGCTGACAAATACACGGAACTTGCTTTAATAACTTAAGTTACGCGGAAGATATAGTGTTACTCAGTCCTTCAATAAAAGGTCCACGTAAATTAAAATCAGTTTGTGAAAGTTAAGCTACATAGCACGGATTAAAATATAACGAGTGAAAAACAAAATTGCTGATATTTCGAGCAAATAAAGGTCCAGAGAGGTTTCCGCCATTCTTTCTAGATGGAGCACCAGTTCAGGTTGTAGAGAAGTTCAAGTATCTGGGAGACATATTGTCGGAGGATCTGAGCGACGTTTTAGACATCGAACGGGAGCGTAGATCACTTGCTATTCGGGGTAGGTACATTTTAATTTAGGTACTTTTTTAATTTTAAATCAAAATTGTTAATTTAAATTCTTATATGAATTTGAATTTTGTAGTCTTTTTATCATTATTTATATGAATTTCGTTTTATATGGGCCCTTGCCTGAAATAAAATGATTTTATTTATAATATTCCACAGATTTTTTTGGATAAAAATTACAATCAAAGTTTTTAAAGTATTGTTCGGATTCTGATAACGTATGATCAAATGGACTTAGTAATGCAGTTATTCAGAAATCTGGATTTTGTTTGTCTCGAATAGATTACATAAGGTAATTTCTAAGATTTAGCCTATGTATGCGTGTGTGCGTAACCGTTAAGTCATGTTGGGTAAAAATAGAGCATTATCTATTCTGATTTGGATGAAACACTCGCCATTACACAAGACGATGAGAGAGATAACGCGATATCAGACGTGATGTATCACGATTTACCGGTATTCGTATCATTCAATTCGTATCATTAGGGATGTTTATAAAAAATTCGGTTCACAAGTCGGTTTACAAGCGATAATTTTACGTGACAACGCCGAATGTTTAAGCCGTTGGTACCTCTTTATCGCTAGTTCCGCGCTCTCGCTTGCGCGCTCGGCAAAAGCGGAACGTGACAGTGAGTCATGCCTTTGCAACCAGCGCTCATCGGTTTATAAAAAATATCACGTTGAAAACTTTTTTATTAAAATATTATAGGGTGGAAGCCAATTTAAGTGTTAAAACACTACGTTTTATGACAGTGATCTCCCGTCGTAAGTTTAATATGATATGCACCTATTTTTTGCCGTACCAACACTATCACTTCAGTAGGTGTGTACTAAAACGTATGAAAGTACGGATTACTTTTGTTTTTTAGTTCCTTGGTGTCTTTTGAAGGCCATTTTGTATTTAAAAATAATTTATTCTGA
Organism: Charaxes varanes; assembly: GCA_024363005.1. Lineage (NCBI taxonomy): Eukaryota > Metazoa > Arthropoda > Insecta > Lepidoptera > Nymphalidae > Charaxes > Charaxes varanes. The sequence continues at coordinate 2,301,066 of JANCMC010042188.1, read as the reverse complement.
TTTTAAATTGACATAATAGTAACTAGAGATCCCTCGGTGGTCGAAATTCAGCCACAAATCTTTAGATTTGCGTACTATATGCTTATTTTACAAAACACACACGCGTGCGCACGAACACACACACATACACACACGTAATTTTAAATAAGTATAAACTAAAGACTAAAATTGTATTACCATAAAAATTGTTGTTATAGACGAGCAGGACTTTCGAATCTTTTATAGTCGATAAAAAGTTACATCTTTACTACTAAAACTTGTTAACTTTAGGAAAGAAATAAAAAATTTATAATAGGTATTTATTTATATAAGGCTATATATAAAAAAATCAGTTCTGTATACGACGAAGCAAAATTTGACAATTACTTTCTTTACTATCGCCATGGTTTACGCTTTGACAAAATCTAATATTAAAGGTGTACGTGTGTGTAAATCGTTTAGCATTGGTGTGCATGAGATCTTATTTCAATAATTTAAAATATTCATAATGCTTATTTTATAAAAATATTAACATTCGCACACCATCCTCTATATAAACTATATTTTCCAAATTTTCATAGAATGGTACCGAATGTTTTTGCTTTTCGTATTAAGTAAAGCTTTAAATATTAAATAGCTTAATAGAAAGATATATATAAAGGTTCTTCGAAGTTATATTATGATCAAAAATATTTTTAAGAAATAAAACTTAAAATATCCAAAAACAAGTATTATTCGAGAAAGTACAGTTTTATACTTTATTTAATCCCGCTCCAACTCATCTGACGTTTAACTATTCCCGCCTAAAAAACTTTTTTTTAATTTTTAGTTTGTCACTAAATTAGGGCCTTCTACTATTAATCCTTCGGTCACAGTTATAGCTTTACCCAGTTAACTTTTTCAACCTTCACTAGCATCCATACGATGTAAAAACAATGGGTGCCCTAAATGTATATTTGTTAAAAGCGCTTATCGCAATATCACTTACCTATTTCCCCAGTCTAGCTTAGCCACGAGCTTCAATCGCAGAGCTCGAGTCTGGTCTTGGGTGAGGGTCCCCGTCAGAAGAGCTCGTCTGCCGGCCAACAGTTCCCGCATAACCTTCGCTACAGCACTGAACCTGTAGGTCTCTCGTTCCTAAAAATATAAACAATTAAGACGTGTCAAATATCATAGTGACACCAAACGCACTGATTACCCAGAACCCAATAGACCCCTGCAGGAGAAACGAATGTTCGTCGGATAATCAATAGATCTATTAATATTTGCAATATATCTATTTAATTTGTAACATCGGACGACCGTCGTAAAGTTATATTTCTAGCTCGTTGAGTCAGTTGGCAGTGAACCGTCTGTCTCACTGTGGCTTAGGGATTGAATGACCTTGCCCAGAGTCAGAATGTATTACGTATATTAATTAATCATTGACATTTAATTATTTATTTACTATCTCTATAGAAAAAATTGTACTTCCTACACTATGTTTGCTATAACATTAAACATACTGACATGTGCATTTATAGTACTAGAATAATTAGGTGGGATACAAACGGAAACAGATAATGCCTTTAAGAAGGCAATTATGTAAATTTATTTATTGCGATTGCAGTAAATATCATGGAGGATATTTACAATCACTATTTGCCCGCTCGTTCGATCTGTTTAAGAGCCGTCCGAAGTTTTACGACACCAAAAGCTATAAATAATCGATTTAATTTAAAGTTTGACGACCACAGTAAATCCGCTTTCAAAGGTTAAAGTGCTTCCACATTGCAGTCACTTTGTGCAGTGTTATCTTTACAATTGTTAAGAGAAAATATTCGATACCAAAAAGTAATTTTTTATAAGTTTATTTTGGCATGATAAGAAATATTGCTCATATTATTTGTTAATAGAAAGTTAGTTGCCTATTTTAGTCTGATATTTCGGAATGATCTAAAAAGAAGCTTTATGTAAAGTAAATATTCTAGACCACATAAAGTATTGAAAGTCATCACCTTCCAGATTACAAATTACGATACCTCTAAAACCTATCTCCTTTCATATTATCTTATGTAAAGTAGCCGGAATAGTTGGCAACCCAGCTTTGTTTGATCAACTAGATTCTGTAGCTAAGAAAAAGATATCGGATCACTCTGCATCATTTACTGCATGTATCACGGAGTGTTCCGGGAAATTGATCGAAATAATATCGGCAGCTGGATTTCACCGTCGGATATCGCGTCAGAATTCGGTAAAATATTTGTATAGCTATTAAATCATCCGTTAAACAGGTTTCTGGAACGCATTAATCTTTTACACTTTACCATAAGCAGATATGAGGTGACGTCGTACAAATTTTAAGCAGACGAAATTTGTGCATAAGGATTAATATTATGTTTATAAAAAGACCTTCACAAATAATGCATTATTTTAGAACAAAGTTGAATAGCATAAAAAAGGTGATACTGAGCCAACCTTAAAAGAAAGACATATGCTATCGCGTACTTTTTTTTAGAACTTTTAAAGGGGAACAATTTTGTCATACATAACTTTTGCGAAACTTTAACCATTTACGCAGCGCACTGAGCGGAACCTCTTAAATGGGAAAAAGAATCTCCTAATCTAAAACATTCTTCATTGTTTCGGTACTATTGGTTTTAGTGTGATGGTATATAGCCTATAGACTTCCTTTACAAATGAGCTATTTAACACTGAAAGAATTTTTCAAATTGGATCTGTATTTCCTGAGATTAGCGCGTTCAAACAAAAAACCTCTTCAGCTTTATTTATTAGTATAGATAATAAGAACACAAATTAAAACATTTTTGTCAATTTGTTTCGTAACCAGTAACCTTACTGTTATAGCTATTTTTTATAGGAGTATATTAACTTGCACGTACAAGTACATAAAAAATTTAAGACACGCATAACTAATTAGTAAAGCCATTAGTGCAATCAGTTGAGAATGATGATTCAGACTTAGAGCATAACGACGTATGTCGTCCAGGACCGGCATTATCTTGCTACTATACTTGTTGAAGCGTAAATTAGCCCTAATTTGCCAGATCAAAATTAGAAATCTTCATCGTGGAAACGTTTTCCTGTGCTAATATTACCTAAAGGATACGACTTGGACGTCGTCCTAACAAAACGCGTATGGGCGATGCGATCGAACTTAGTTCCTATGAACGTGCGATTAAACAAATTGATGTCCAAGAAGTGTCCTAATAGATGATCGCATCGAACTTTAATTCGGCTAAATCACAAAATGTCTTAATAGTAACTTAGTTACTGAACAGTTACTGTTTCTGAATTTTATTTTAAATTAGCATTTTTGGATTAAAGCAAAGTAGTTTAGTTTCTCATGCATGTCATGGATTTCCGCAAAGTAACGCCTGATTCTACCAATTATTAGAAGATATGAACCCATATATCACAATGTTTTACTTTGGTTTCCTTTAGGGTGGAAATACTTCCCTATTTGGACATTTTTACATTACAAACGAGATATGTCGTTACGGACATACACACAATAGAAATAGGCAAAATATATGTAAGTACCTTCGGTTTTTGAAAGTTAGTTCATTTATATATTAATACGTAAAGCAAAACCTTTAGGTACCATTTTAAGAAAATTGCGCAGACGGAAGTGTATTAAATTTTGCACAATTATAGTTTATATAGAGGAAGGTGTGCGAATGCTAATATTTTTTTATAATATTTAATATTAATAGATTCAATTATTCAAATAAAACCACACGCACACCAATGCTAAACGATTTAAACACACATGACATGTATTGGATGATCTCAAAGCGTAAACGTGACAACCGTATGTTATATTAAATGCCAAATATTATTTTTATATGAATAGAAAAATATACGTCATTATACGCAAAAAGGTTTGTGGGCGAATTTCGACCAGCGTGTGATCTCTACTAAAAATAAATATACAAAATTGAAATCGTGCTATATAGTTTTATCACTTAATTAGCGTGTATGGACAGTTGACGTTACGTAGCGGTAGAGCGTCTATCAGTAGAGAATGAGATAAAATCATGGCTTCACTTGTGATGTGATCCGATAGGACAGTTTGTGTATTTTCAAGAAGTTGTATCACAGTTTTGATTATACTGGGACATAAAAGGTAATATCTTCTTGAAGTAACACAATCCAAAATGTTTGATTCGAAATCCACAAAATCCATAATCATTTGTTGCTATTTAGTAGTTTTTGAATGATTGATAAAAAAATAATATTTAATATTTTGTCCTTCCTATTATTTCAATAAAAATAACAACATAAAATTTTTATATCACTTAATTTTAGCTACGAAATCGCGTCAGCAATATCAAGGATTTACATCTTTTTCTTTACATAAAAAAAAAAAAAAATAGAAGTAAACTTCAATCAAAACGCATTAAACTAATACTACATTATGATCTTCTACAACAAATTCTTGTAGCAGAATTTCTTAATTTTGTTTTTAATACGTTTAACAGATTATAATGTAGGAGTAATACAAAAGCAAAGGTTAAATAAAATAGAGCAGATAGCAGTTAATCTCTAATATTTTAAATAATTTTTTAAACTAATTATCTATAAAATATACTATAATGGTTATTTTCTATTTTTCTACCAAATAGCTACTCCTAACGCCATCTGTTGAACCATCCTGTAAACCTCCGCTCTGCAAGATGTAAACGATCACTACTTGAAAAATAGCCAAAATTTTCACAATTAGCTGTGCCGAATATTTTAGTTCATTTATATTATAATTATTACATCGTATTTTTATGAAGTAACGAAATACACAATAAAAATTGAGTTTGTAATGTAATTAAATGCATTATTTCAAATTGACTTGTCGTTGGATTCGGTGAACTTTATGAAAGGTTTCGCTCCCGTTATTTTTATATTTCTTAGGAACTATACCCAAATAGGCGAATCAAACTAAAAAAAAGTAGCTCATCTCGATGAAAGATGCCCTTTTTATGTGCCTGACATTGTGAATGCAGAATTTCATGCTTAAAGAATCAAAACGTAACAAACAAAGAAATAATATTTGTTATACCGGAGCCAGACGTAGCTCAAAGTGTTTGTACATTTTTGTCCTTGAGATCCACAAAGTACTACATAACTTTGTTCAGTTGTACCAAGTCCCCGGCCAGACAACATTCTTTGATTCAACTTCATTGAAATGATCACTTAAATGAAGCTATATCTGGATCCGGCATGACAAATACATGAATAACTTTGTTTTTGTTATGGGAGCTGATATTGAATTAGTTAGGATATTATAACGTACTGACATCTTGTTACAAGACTAATTATAGATACGATAAACACATAAAACGTCAAGGTTAAGACATTAGTCATACAATAAGGTTGTGAAATATGAAATCACACCCCGTGGCAAGATTTAAAATTATGTGAAAAAATGTGATGCATCGACTGGCATTAAATTCATTGTATAAGTCATTCACACTTCCCAGTTCACAGTTGACTCTAGTAACAATTGTAATTTGGGAAAAATATATTTTACGGAACTAAAAACTGCATGACTGATGATATAGGTAGTTTTAATTTAGGTAGGGACGGTGTGTGTGTTATGTGTTTTTTTATACGGGGCAGAACATTCATCTAATGGTAAGTAACTACTGTGAACGGAACTTTCACAGATAAGTTGCTATTTCTTTTGCTACCTAAAGTTATACCGGTCTGGTAAAAAATCAGGGTCCGCTTAAATTGCAGAGGATGTGTCTCTACTAACGTATTTACATTACTACACAATACATTAAACCATACATTCATACACAGTTACATATATTTTTATAAGCGCTGTCGTGTCAACATATACTTGGGAATTAATGTGTTCTATTTGAGGCCTTATTTCCGAATATTTTGGCCCAACGTTCGGGGACATCGTCTGCCGGGTTCACTAGTTATATTATAATTTTTATTGATTTTATATACATCATTTATAATGAAATACAACTAATGTCTATCCTATCCTAACGTCATTGTTAGCTTTGTTCTTTATCGACTAATTTGATGCAAAGATCCGCAGTTTTTGATTTTAAACTGCTATTTTTTAAAATCATAATTCGTAACTCAAGAACAAATAAAATTCAGCGAATACATTCAATATTTATTTGTGCCAATTCTTTAATTTTATTTTTATGCTCTGAGAATATGATTGAGAAAATTATAAATTTATTTATTGAGCTTGCGCATAATTATGCAGATTTTCGGATGGAAATAGTCTTTTGTATGATTTTCAAAGCCCCAATTCAACTGCAAATGGCGTATTATTCTCGTATCCAATTATGAGTCTCTCTGAAACGAATGGTTTCCTTGTTACGAAGTTGCCTTCTAGGAACTGTATCGCATTTAAGTCGTTTGTTAAATCGTTGTATACTTTAAAATTCATTAACTCTAGACTTCCAGAAAAGTGCATACTCATTCCTCAAAGGCCAGTAACGCAATTGCGAGCCCCCGGATGTTGCAGTTGTCCATGGGCGTCGGTAGTCACTCGCATGGGCTCGTTTGCTCCCTTGTAGTTTTATGCAATTATGCTCCTTGTTTCTTTAATTGTCCTAGAGTCTATCGCTGATGTTGTAGAAATTATCACTTGATAATCGTTTATAGTGATTATCCCATTTTGATGTGTGTAAATTCAATTATATAATACCAGTATTGTGTAGCATTTTTGATACAACTTGAACGGTATACTTTTTATTATGTAAATAATCGCACATTTTCTGTTAAAATTGCGAATGCCGTGACCTGAATAAATTGTTGAAATCGTTTATAACTTGTGAAGGTAAAAAATATTGGCTTGTACAAATTAAGTAAAACACATTAGCTTTTGAAATGAATAATGTTTATTTCTTTGCATTCATATTTTTAACAATATGGTTATAATTTTCTTAACACTTTTCGTGTACATTGCAATATTTTCCTTAGTGGAGTTATTACATGAATCTACAAGAAAGGTGTTTTTATGGGTGAAGCGGGCAACAGAGCAAACTTGTCACACGACATCATCGGCGCCCATGGAAATATTTAATGATAAGTTTATAGAGGATTCTTCTCACTGACTTGAGAGAAAAGTCTGAAACAAACTCATTCGAGAACAAATTATAATTGAAACGTATTACGTATTTACAAATACCCAAACGCTTAAAATTCGTCCTCCATAATTTAAAGTAGCAAAGAGTTGATTTAAATTGAAAGCTCTCTTGAAAAGCAGAAGTGAATAATTTATTTATTTCCCCAACACCTCAAATATCCTGAAATATTCAGCGTTTAAATGAAATGAACGCATCGAGACTCGTGACAGGAGAACTTTTAAAAATTTAATATGATGGATTGGCATCGCGTTAGCGGCGTTTATATCTAAATTCTGTTATGGTAATGTATAATAAAATCACGCATATTTTTCTTCCCCAATACTCATCTATGAACAGACATCATGGTGGAAAGGATGATGGGAGATCCGTAAACAGCAAGTTCAAACCTCTACTCCGAAAAGCTATGCCACATCCACCTCACAGGCGTTATATTCAGTTGGAGAAGTATATAATAATATCTAGAATATATAATAAAAAATATTAATAATAAAAAAGTAATTCATGTTTTTTATTTTTAAGAAAAACGAAATTAAACGGTGCTACTACTGGTTAAGGGTGAAAGCTTTTGTTAAGCATCCAGGTTACTAGAATGTACTACACTCGTCATCCTGTCGTTTCTTATTGCCTTGGTTTCTTTAAGTGTTAATCAGGTTTTTGGTCTATGATTCCCACTCTGACAAGATTCCCACACTCTCACTGGAATGTGGTCCTGATGCAGTGGGATTAATTTCAACCGAAGTTAGTTCGTATCTGCAATACTTAACGATAAAGGCTCCTTTCGTTTGATTAAAAAATACTCTATTTCATTCTCACAAAAATTAATATTAATAACGTTATAATCGCTATAAATATATTAAATTTTATGTATAGCGATTATAGTGTTATTAATTTTATTTTATTGAGAATTATAATAATAATATAATACATTAATATATCATAATAACTATATATAAACATTAAAAATTTCCTTAAGAATTGATGATAAATTATTGTTATTATCGATAATGGAATAAAAATAAGAGAGAGAGCCTCAATAGCTCAACGGTATAAGGTATGGACTGAATTCCGCAAGGTACCCGGTTCAAACCCCACAGCCGTTGGAGTATTGTCACACCCACTCCTAATACAAGCTTTTAAACTTAAAGTATTCTTTACAGAAAATGATAAGCATGATTCTTCTTTTTAAACAAGATCACCAGCTGAGCGACTGCGACGAAAGCCGTACTGGCGGTCACTAATCAGCTGGTGTTCCTCTAAGTATTGATGGAGGTGGCCATTGATAATGGATTCCATTATCTTTGAGAGCAAGGAGGTTATTGCTATAGGCCGGTAGTTGGAGGGATCCGAGCGGTCGCCTTTTTAGGGATCGGGTGTACCGAAGCAGTCTTCCATACATTCGGCACCAAGCCAATGGGGTAGGAGAGCAGGAATAAAAGCGTCAAAACTGGAGCCTCTCTATAAGGTATTCTTTTGTAAGTATACTAATTAATTAAACATACGGTATGGTATTATGAGGTTATGTAATCTGATAATCTGAGATCATGTTATTTCTAAGGTTAATCAGATTACCCTGTCCGGATTCTCACAAAATTCAACTCCATTTATCTTCAGGCTGATCACGTAGGCTGGATGTTTTGGCGCTGTTTGACTATGAACACCGAATTGAAAGCTATCGACATCCTTCAGTACTAAAAGGGTGAAAATGTTATTAATTGTATCTTTTTCGCCTGTGAATCTAGAGTTATTTCCCTGAAAAAAAAAATGGTTGAATTCTGTTGGCACTTTTGGATTGGTTTACATTTTATGTTATTGACAAATTAAGACTAAGGTCTTTAAATAAATAGACCACGAATTAGTACTAAGGTACCCACTATATAAAATTACAATCTAGCTTAATAACTAGTAAGTAATTTAATTCAAATTAATGCTAATATATTACTTGATGACGCTACGGATGTGTCCAATAAGACAGTCTTATTGTCTCGAATAACTTAAGGGGAACACTCTTTGTTCTTGTGCACATAAACGAACACTAGATAATGTTTCACTGACTGTCACTCTGGATCATAAGTTTTTGGATTGGATGAAATCTCTATTCTTGAAGGCCCTTAAAGTCGGCCGCACTTAAAGAATACTCATTTCTTAAAGGTCGGCAACGCATCTGCGAGTCATCTGGTGCAGTTGTCCGTAGACGTCACGTTTAATGCGTAATATAAAATTAATAATCGTCAATAGATTTTGTTCACTTACGATTGTCAAAGTACACTCGGCATCGCACTTAACTATTATTTCTGTTGTGGCGGCCAGTTTTTTGTTTATAAAAACATGATTCCCCTGGTCTAGATACCAGCTGAATCTTGCAGATATATCTTCATGTCCTATACAGAAATGTACTGTATACTGTGGTGGAGCATGACTCGGAGTTGCTATTGCTGAACTTAGTAACGGAAGTATAAATATATATCTCATCACTTTTATTTCCATCATTTTAAAGCACTTGTCACCTTAATTTTTATTTTTACACTTGTTACAAAATGCGAAACTTAACAATTGTCCCTATTCTTCTAATTGAAAAACCGTAATTATTTATTTTACTCTTGTTACAAAAAACGAATGTTAACAATTTTTCTTATTTTAAAACAATTCATCAGTACCATATTTACAGAATTTTATAAAGTATCTTACTTAGGGGCACTCCTTAATTAGTTGAAAAGTCTCACAAAAAGCAATGCACTATATCAATCTGTAATCATTTGTTAGCTTTCAAACCAATACGACTTTTTAATGCAATGATTAATAACATTGCAATGTCATTAATCACCTCATTTACTGTTATTAAAATACATATTTCTTTTTCTATAATGCCGTTTTTTATCAGATTATAAGCAAAATGAGTCGTAAATAACAAAGCGTTTTTTGAGTTTTTCCAAAAATCTGCTTTTTTGAGTTAGGTCAGTTTATGACTAAGCATAATGTTAAAATTATATATTCATATTTGGATTTAATATATTTCATTATTTAACTTCTATTTTTTGTTATATATTTTTTTTGACTTGTTTTAAGTAGACTAGAATAATTATAGATTTACATTTAAATGTTGTGGTTGAGTGTTTCGGTTTATTGGAAAAAAAATCAGTGCCACATTCTATTCAAATATTTACACACATTATATAATATTTGTTTGTAATTATAATTATGAAAAAGGTATAAATTTGACTAAATGCAAATATACGGCAGTTAAAACAAAAATAAAATAATTTTACTACGTAAGTGTGTTATGCCTGGCGGATTGGCTACAATATATAAGTTGACATTCCAACTTATTTATATGTATTATGAGTTTCATTTGAATGCATTTGAACAGGTAAGATTTTCTACATCTATACAAAATATATAAAGCTGAAGAGTTTGTTTGTTTACTTGATCGCGCTACTATTAGGAACAATTGGTCCGATTTAAAAAATCCCTTTAGTGTGGGATATCCCATTTATCGAGGAAGGCTATATATATATCATCATGATAAAATTGACTTGTTGTACTTTTTTTTTTTAATAATTTTAGCGACTGGAGGAGTACGGAATTTGGCATTTTTTTTTTTTTTTTTTTTTTGTTTAACAAGGGGGTAATGGGCGTTGCGCTGTTCACAGAACTCACCCAATCCCCCCCCACCCCAGCCCCCCCCGCGAGGAATATGAGGAGTAAATAGCGTGGCGGGGAAAGGGGATGCGGATTTGGCGCGTGCTGGCGACGATAAGCAGGCAAGGGCAGAATGCACTGGAGAAATGTACTGCTTATATTGACTTGCTAATGGACTTGAGAATGATGGATGTGTGCCTGCGAAGACGTATTACACTCCATTACGATTCAATTTGTTGATATATAATGCATGTAAAGGTTTTACATCAAAGTGCTTCAGTGAATCTAAATAGGTTTATAGGCTAGAGGAATTGTTTGTTGAGTACATCATTAGAAATAGTGGTTTTTTCTTTATTTATAGACTGTTATTAAGAACTTTGCAGTTCAAATAGTTGACGTATTTGTTCCTGTAGTATCCACTGAAGGGAATATCAATAATATATGACATTGCGTGACGTGGGGGTCACAATTTTGTGACGTCACATGTGAAGATCAAAAGTATTAGTAAAAAAATCGAAAAATAAATTGAAACTGCTGTTTTCTTTTCATTTTTTATAAATAATAAAATAACATAAGTGGGGGTATACGATGGTAACTGTAATTAATATTCTTATTAATTACAGTTTTTGGAAGTTTACAGTAATTTAACTTAAATACAATATTTAACATTTCTATGTTAAATATTTTATTTAAGTTAAATTGTATATCGTGTTGGCTTCCTATATAAATAAAAGATAATTGAGATGGTGATCTTGATCATGGTGATCATAATGTTTTGCTTTTCCACGGTAGAAAAAAGTTTTTGGTTTTCAATTGTATCTAAAAAACATTATCTTAAAAAATACATTAACGTCTATGAAAGATTGTTCCTTCTACACTTGAAAACTGGTATAATGACGTGAATATTTCTCCTCGTCGGATTACGGTCTGTTATTTCTATCAAACAACAGATGAAGGATAAAGGTTGTAACCTCTAGGCTTCTTCAAATTAATTCTCAGCTAATACGCGTTCGGGGAAAATTTTGGTTATTTATATATCAGCAACATCTCATCTCTTCGTGTAAGAATAATATTTCTATCAAGCATTAAACGCTCTTAGCCTGATTTATGTTTTCCTTGTAATATTTTCATTATTATAAGCTAATTTTCGTATTTCGTTCCGGTTTGTTTTTAGTTTTAATATATATCTAAATGTATCTTCGGTCTACTTTATCAATTGTATCAGCCCTAGAAGTTTCTTTATCTTTCAGTAAAAATTCTATTAAAATTGGATAGACGGCAAAACTCTTACGAGTAGATAGGATAAAACCTAACAAAAGTTGTTTGGGAATTGCTAATTTTATGAGTTAAACAATTTAATATCAATTATCTTCGCTTGCATGATAGTAGATTTCTGATGGCTTTTAGGGTATTTTTTATTATAATCACAAGAAAAATCTAAAAAAAGTCTAATAAAAGTTTCGAATAAAATTTAAAAATAAATAAAGTGCTTACAGACGTAAATAAATATACAAATCCCATACGTCTTAACAAATAAATGAGTATCAAAAATTCACACAATGTTTTTTGCGGCGATATCAAATTCTCGATCATAATATTTACAGCCATGTTTTTGCGATGTTTTTCGCGAAATAACATCATTCATGGGGCGTCAAGAGGCGTGTATTATCTTTGGGGTTCTTTATGATATGAGTCCAAAAAACCCCCTGTCGAGAAAAGTTTTTTGTTTAAAAGTCGCCAACATCGTAATTTTAATGTGTCTTCATTACTTTTGCTGCCAATTCTTGGAGGTGCGACTTTTATTGCAACGCGTTGATTGAAGTTCACAGTTGCGTTTCGGTACATGTTACAAAATAACATAAAATTTCAACAATAAAAAACCGACTTCAAATTTCCAAGACTGGGCCAAATTGAAATCACACGGGAAGCACCAGCTTTCAAATAAAAAGGATCATCAAAATCAATTCATTCAGTCGAAAGTTCTGAGGCAACAAACATTGAAAAAATGTAGCTGTACAGTCACACACAAAAGTTTGTTATAACATTATTAAAATAATCCTTTACAGATATGTAACATTTTGGTTAAATTTCATTTCATGTAGTAAGCCAGGCGTCAGAGTTTGTAAGCCAGCTCCTTCATTGGAATACTAGGTGAGATGAACGATTCTCACTTGACCGCTTTTACGATAACGCCGTCCTCAAAATCGAAGATAAGGACACCGCTTACCTTTCAATTCTCTCGAGTATCCGCAAATTTATTATTTTGGCGCCGAAAACCTTTGTTACCTTTGAAATAAACCTGTCCCTGATAAGGTTCCCAATGTTTCCCTGCAATTCGTTTCAAGTTCAACTTTGTGTGAAATTATCGCATTTCAAAAATAAATAAGAATTAGAAAAACTTTATTAGAATCAATACACTGCATGTTACAATATACACTTGTCATCAAATAAAATGGTCAAATACGTGTCAAGACACGCTTATATAGAAAGGTTCCGTATCTGATACGCTATAAACGTATTTGTTAAATAACTTCAAAAGTATTATTGTTGAAGAAAGTAGTATTTGCTGTGTAGTCTAAGGCTTACAACAAGGAGAACAACAACAGAAGCTTACAACGTTAGACATACCTAAAAAGTATTTCTAATACTCTTTAAAAAATGTATGCTGGGAACTTATTGTAGCTGTACAAGGTTTTGTAGTACTTTGTGAACTTCAAGGACAAAAATGTACAACACTTTGAGCTATGATGTCTGGCTCCGGTATTAGACACCACACAGTTGACGATAGTCGTCAATTGGCGACACTGGCGACATGCACCAGCTTCGCACGGGTATAACTTTATACCTGTGTTTTTATCTTGATATCTCGGCACAGGTTATCCTAGTGAGATATCCAGGGATACATATATTCAAGGTGTTTCTCGTAATTGTTTAAAATTCATATTGAAAAAACGGAATTTGTATTTTAAATTTGTATTTGTAAATAAACTTTTTGAATTTGAATTTGAATTTTTATTTATAACTAGCTGTTTCCTGGGCAATTTAGTTAAATTCTGAGGGTTTTCATATATTGGGTACGGGTAACCGTGATAATTTTTTTTTTCGAAAACTGAAGTAGCCTGTGTTACTCTTTGCTATATTGGCTATCTGTCAGACTGTCGAAATCTGTCCAGCCATACGGAGATTTGCCAGAACAAACAGACAGACACATAAACAGACAAAAAAAATTTAACTTTCGCTTTTGTTATAGGTGTCGTATGTCCAGTGCCGGCCCGAGGTAAATTTTAGGGTGGAGCGAGATCCAATTATAGCGCCCCCTTACTTGCCCTGTTTATTTTTGTAAATATAAAATTTGTTTAAAATAAGCGCATAATAAGAATCGCCCCTAGCTGAGGTGCCTCCTGGGATTCGGCGTCTGAAGCAGTCACTCCGTTCGCTCTATGTTAGGGCTGGCCTTGCATATGTCTTACGCAATTAGCAAAAAAAATTGATTTCAACATTACAAACGGACCCTTCAATTTTATGTATATGTATAGATACATGCATAACTATATAGAGGAAATTTATCCCCTTAAATCACTCTGTTTATTGATGGAAAACGCATCAAAATCCGTTGTGTATTTGAAAAGATCTATGCCTACATGAATGGGCAAAGTTTTTGTTTTATACGACATGTGTCTCCGGGGGGGGGGGGGCATATCCATAGAGCGACCAGAGTGCTCGCAACTCTATTAAGGCCTATTTACATCAGACGAGCGAATGCTCATTCTACCCTTACTCTATCAAATTCTTTTAGTTCAAACTTTAAACAGATGTAGAGCATTATTTCTGTGTTCTGTCATTGTTAACAATGATTCTAATTTTTATTCCAGTTTTTTCTTATTTGCGTAAACGATAAACAAACATTCGTTTACACTAAAAGATCGGGAGAGAATGCTCTTTTCGTTGCTCTAGCTCCATGTTCGTTTAGTGTAAACCCACCTTTATGCAATGCAAGTTCAAACTTGCCCAAAATACCTTCCCAAAAAAGTATGTATGCTATAAGCTTAAGCATGTTATATTCGTTTGCATTAAATAACATATATTTTTAACATCATCAGACTATTGACATCTATTAATTCAATTTAAAAATGACATTATTACTGACTATCGGCATGACACGATAAATTAAAATTTTTATTATATAATTTCCACTTCCTAAAAGGTTTTTGGATATGAAGTTGTATACATAGAGCTTGCTGTATAAATTAATTTTAAATAAATTTAAAAAATGGCTAAACGCATGTATCATGGATTTTACTACAAATAAATGATTAAGGTGTCCAGCTATAAAAAACTTACCTTAAGATTTCCTTTGGTAGTAAACGCCTTTTGGCATACTGCACAGCGGAAGGGCTTGTCTCCCGTGTGAGTGCGCATGTGGATCTGCAGAGCTGATGAGGACGAGAAGTTCTTGCGACATACTCCGCAAAGGTGCTTCGATGATGCCGAAGGTGGTGGATGACTGGGGACGCTCGGCACTGGAAGGTGAAGGATTAAGTATAAGTAACTTATACTATGCTACCTCCACGGGCATTCGCGTAAAGGTGTATTTTAAAAGATCTATGCCTACAAAAATGGAGGTAGTTTTTACTTTATAAATAAATATATATATACAGGACTATATATATATTTTTTTAGTTGGAATTATGGACATTAGAATAGGAGTAACATGTCTATATTTTTAAAATGTCCATCGAATTGTGAAAATAAGGGAGGGCGCTACATCTGCTTCATCGTGAATTTTATTCGTACCTTAGCATTTGTTTCCACCAACCAGCGCCTTTCTTGGAGGTTATTGATCAATTCAGCTACTATTGCTACGTTCATACCATGACGTTTGTCTACACTAGCGCTATTCTGGACTACTAGTAACTAGTATCTAAGCTATAATGTTGGACACTTATTGAACTTTCCTTCTGTGGCCAGGCAGGCCACAAGGCTGCGGGATGCTCGGCGGCGCCGCACTGCAACCGATGCGGCGAGGCCGGAAAACCAGAACCCCCACAATCTCACTATTAATATTTCTCAGTAACAATAATTGAGAACTGCTGTTTTGCGTGCCTTCCCAAACATGGAAGAGGATGGGCATTTGAAAACCAGTGTTAAATTGGGTCGCCCATTTATAACCAGTACCAGCAGTAAGACCTGCCTAACCTAGCGATCGACTTAAATGCCGGCCACTGGTTAAGCTACAACCTCCTTTTCATGAGTGTGTCATTTTAGGAAAATACCAGGCGGCGTCTTTGGACGGGAAGGCGAAATGCACCTGTTTGCTATTGTGGAGCTTCCAGCGGATCAACAAGTTGACGCTATAAGGAGGTTAGTAATTTATTTTTTAAATAAGGCAGTGAGGGGTTTACCAGCTAAATCTCTGTACAACCTACTAAAAGACCTTGGCTTCTCAAAAACTATCATAAGATCTTTTTAGAAAGGACATCTAAAGCAGCACTAGTAGAATCATACCAGATTCGGCTATTCAGGGGAGTGAACATTGGCAGTGAAGGTGAGTGTTAGTGGCCACTAGCAAGAGTGCTCTTTAACCTACACCTAGGTCACTAGTCTTGGGCATTGGTTCCTTCCTCTGCAAAGTGCCTGGACCCGGGCTCGCACGGTGAATCTATGGAATGCTACGAAATTCGTCTCTATCTCTGTCTGAAGGGGCAAATAGGCAGACGGTTCAACTAAGTGACCACTGACGCCAATCGACAACTGCATTAACAGATATTTAGATGAAGGAGTTAAAAGTAATAACCGTTTAACTTCGCCCGCATCAAATTAGGTGAAATTTTATTAGTTTGAATTTTATTGCAAAGTTGCTAGACCCTTCGGACTTCCTTAATCTGGCCCTATCGCAAAATTTATCCCTAGCAAACGTCTACACTGTAGACCAGGGATTCCCAACCTTTTCTTGGTGACAGACTTTCATATTATTCTTGTTAGCAGGGACCACAATTTAGGGACAATAAAAATGGACTGTAAAAATCAAACTGAAACTTTGATAAAAAACTCAATAACTCACCGCGTACCGCCCCCTCCACCTGCACTCTTCTGACTCACCACCCGCTAAATCTAAAATCATTCGTGGATCATATATTGGCTTGCAGACTGCGGACCACTGGTTGGGAACCATAGCTGTAGACAATCTCTGTGCCAAATTTTAAATTAATAGCAAAGAAAAAGGAAAGAATAAACTAGCAAAAAGTACCCTCCTACCTACTTGTAAGTAGGTGACCTGAACATAAAAAACTATCTCGATCACGTCAGCTTTCAAATAAAAAAAACCCGCATCAAAATAGGTCCATTCCTTTAGAAGCTACGATACCACAGACACACATACACATATACACGTTTTGACGTGACAACATCCCTCCTACGTCAGTGATGAATAAAAGGGATGGCAAAGCATTGGCTTTCTTTAGTGATAAACTGCAATATTTTTTTATCTATTTTATGTCTTTAAAAAAAAATGTTCCGAATTACGTTTGTGCAAAGAGACGTGCGTGCAGTGTTATTTTCAATTATTGCCGGTTATTAGAACCGGTTCCGAACAATCATTCTATTAGGTTACTTCACACGTTATACTCAAATAAAACGCGGTAATCACTATACCACACAACATATTATTAACACGTCAAGTGTGTTTTTAATTTCTTATTCGAATTAAAATATATATTTATATATATTTAACAAGTACTAAACAAAAAAAAGTAAAAATAATTTTTAAGTTTCTCATATTAAGTGAACTATAGTTGTTTTTGAGAAATGAATGTCATAATCCATGAATTGTGGAACTTGATACTCATCAGTATCATATCCGCCCTTGATAGCCCACACTTGGGCATAGCTTTGCTTCTGCCAATCTTATCAAGCCACTACCCGCTACTCTCTTTTTATCATCGGCCCATCGAGTCATGGGGTGACTAGGGTTTCTCCAATCCAGGGGCCGGCAACCTTTTGAGTCAGAATAGCCAAATATAACAATTTACAAAATTTCAAAGTTTTTAAAAGAGTCACAAAATTTTCTCTTGCCGACAGTAAATTATAGTAGTAACATAAATAAAGTTAGAAAAAAAGATTAATCCATTTAATCATTAAGACCGATTTACATCAGACGAGCAAATGCACATTCTACCCCTACTCTATCTAATTCTATTAGTTTACACAGACGCAGAGCATTATTTCGATGTTCTGTCTGCGTTCACAAAGATTCTAATTCTTATTCTAGTTTCTTGCTCGTTGATATTTTGGTGTAAACGAGGTTTTGTTTACACTAAAAGATCAAGAAATAATTCCTTTATTCTACCTCTTGCTCTATGTTCGTTTGGTCTAAACTCACCTTAAGAGAAATATCTAATCCATATATAAGTAATGTTTTTTCAAAACAAATTAGGGTAATAATACCCTATTAGGCAATCACATATTTTCGTATGGAACAAAAGCGCTACAGCTTCACATCCAAAAAGCCGCATGTGGCTCGCGAGTCGCAGGGATCATCAGATACTTATTATATCATTAATAGCGGACCAGGCAGACATTTTTGTACCTCAAAGTTGGGTTACTTACTATTATCCTATAATATTATCCCCGGCCCCGTCCTCGTCCCGGCTCAATTTCCTTTAATTGTTTATTTCATAAGAACCTTCTCCGGACAAACACAAAAAAATAGCGAAATCAGGCCAGTAATAGACACATAATGCCGTGACTAAAGGAAAAAGGGATTATTTTTTATATATTTAGCTAGTCAGCCATCTGTGTTCCACTGATGAGCAAACTCAACTACCTAACACGGTATTGGGCCTCTTGCGACCAGTTATATAGGCATTTTACAAGCTCGTTTGTTTCTTATTAGGACGCCACTTGCTATAATAAAGCTTCTCAGGGTACTCAATTACTTTTGAAGTGTTATTGAGATAAGTCAAACGAAATTACATAAATCCCAATATCTTTATCAATATCCTTCAATAAGTTCTATTATTCTCCCGTAAAATCAGAAATATTATTCGGTAAAAAAACTATGTTTATCCCTTTTCCGCCCTTGTTATTCGACCACATAATAACGGTTGGGCGCTTTATGATTTTTCCCCTCTCCACCATACGTTGTCATCGCTACTAATCACTCTATTCCCTTGACAAATTTTCCCCATGTTTTGACAACGGTCACACGGTCAAAAGCGCAACAGTGCTAAAATAATTAAACACTGTCTAAAAAGATGAATAAAACTAAGATACATATATCTGCTTTTGATATATCACTATAGCATTTCTATACAAATGCTGCTCTTGTTACTTACACAAGTGTTTTTAAATTACCAACGCTCATTCAATACTCCTTTTTGTATTTTTATTGTTTGTTAATTTGACAGACTTTGTGATTAAAACTTACTTGTATTTTTAGCAGAGTTCAAAAAAGGAGGAATTTATCAATTCGACGCGTACGTTTTTTTTTATATATATTTGTTACCGCAGAACTTTCGACTGGGTGCACCGATCTTGATGATTCTTGTTTTATTTGAAAGCTGGTGCTTCCCGATTGGTCCCTTATTTATTTAGGTACTATAAGGGTACTTTGATGAGATTTTGGTTACGCTCTGAATTCAGGATCTATATTAAAGTAACGGAACTCTTCAAATCTTAAGAGAAATTAACGATACTCTGCCGAATCTTTTATAGGCTCTCCGGATAATTAAATCACCTACCGTAACGTCGTTATGGTCAAGTAATAGCTGTCGTAGTCGAATATGAATATCAATGAAACTCCTTAACGGTTTACAGTTCGGCTGAACTGTACAATGTTGTACGTCGATTTGAGGCTTAATTTTTTTTCACTAATAGATATCATTAATAGAAGCCCACAAACAAACTTTCACCACACAGAAACGTCTATTTACACCAAAAAAATTTAAAATTAAAAATTTCTTTGTAATTTTAAGCAGATTTGAATATCAATTTTCGCCTTTTAAATAATTATTCCAAATTTAAATAAACGTAAACATTAAATCGATCTTAACGAGTGTCCAAGAACTCCTATTGAAAAAAGATAGGTAAAAAGGTTGGGACGGGAGCGAAGCATAACGGAAATGCCGTCTTAATCATCTTGGTTATTTTTTTAACTCCTGAAGCAAAAAGAGAGATGTTATAAATTTGACGTCGATGTCGGTGTGTGTGTGTGTGTGTGTCTGTCTGTCTGCAGTATCGTAGCTCTCAAACGGCTAACTCTCAAACCGACTTTGATGGGGTTTTTCTCAGTTGAAAGCCAGTTGCCTTGCGGTGGTTCAAAGCTATATTTGGTGAAAATTGGTCAAGCAGCTTGAAGAGTATAAGCTCATTTCTAATATATAATGTATTTTTGGCATAAAACTGAATTATCATGCTTTTGTTTGAAAGATTTCTTAGCCGTGTGTTTAAGCTTATGTTTGAAGAAGATTGATTTAGCCGTAACTAGTTGGTGGTGGGGTATCAATCAAAAAAACATATCATATATAGACAAAATACATCTACTTTCCACAAAAAATTTAAAAATAAATTATTTTTAAGTAATAAGAAAACCGCCTTCAAAAACAAAAAGGCGAGGAACTAAAAAGCAAAATAATAAATAGTACTTTCATACGATTTAGTAGACACTTACTGTTGTGTTTAAGTCGGTGCCATCTGCATCAATTTAGCGGAGAACCAATTTGGCTTGGTTTGGCTTGGCTGCCACTACACGCCCAATCCCCAAGTTCCAAAACATCCTCCGCGACCTGGATGACGCGATAACGACAGAAAACGACCCTGACAAAATAGGGAAGATTACACAGAACACAGAAACTTCACAACGTCCCCGATGGCGGGGCCATGGGTACCATATCAAGAGCCCGTAACATTATAAGGTTCATAAGGGAGTGGCGTAAACTAAAGTGGACTCTCATAATGTTATACACATATATTCCGAAATTCCGATTTTATTGCAATTAAAAAAAATCAAACAAAAAGCAAAATAAATGATGAACGCCAGTCCACCCACGACCATACATAGCGACGCCCAGTACAATCTTCTTCGGATTCACACCTTGAGCTAACAAATATTTGGTTCCAAAGTCACTTGTGTACGTCTCTTTAGGGTTCCATTCTGGTGCATACAAAGGCGTCTGGTGTCCCAAAGTGTCATTTGACCATGCCCCCTTAAAGTCGTAGCTCATCAAGAAGATATGGTCCATGTAATTTTGAGCTCTCTTATAGTCAACCACTTGGATTTTATCCCATCCAGCACTGATAGCCGATGTCAGTTCGTATTTCCTTCCAGTTGAAGCAGAAAGTTCGTCCAACATCTCGCGCAACTCTTTCATTAATTGAACATAGACTTCTCCGTCTTCTGGGCTTCCTAAATCAGGGTTAGCACCCTTTCCACCAGGGAACTCCCAGTCAATATCGACACCATCGAAGAATTTCCAAGTAATGAGGAAATCTTTCACAGAGTCTACGAAACGCGTTCTCTTGGTCTTGTCAGTGAAGAAGAAGAAAGGATCAGCTAAAGTCCAACCACCAATTGAAGGCAGAATCTTCAAGTCGGGCCTGGCTTGTTTCAATGACATCAGCTGGCCAAAATTGCCCTTGTAGGGTTCATTCCAGGAGGAAAGTCCTTTTTGAGGCTTCTGCAATGCCGCCCAGGGGTCGTGAATGGAAACTTGGAAGTCTTGACGACCGCTACAAGAACGCTGTAAAGCCTGGAAACTGCCTTCAATTTCTTTCAAACTGTCGTTAATTCCATCTCCACCGCAAATTGGAATAAAGCCATACAGAAGATGAGTAAGGTTGGGGATGGGTACACGGTCAACTGGGAACTTCCTCGGGTAGACACCCCACTCGACAAAGTAAGCACCAACGACTTTTCCAGAAGTTTGTTTGAAAGGCTTGTTCTTCTCTCCCATGGTATAATCTAGTGGAGGTAGATGGCTTCCATCGGTATCGGCTACGACAATTTCTGTCGGATCGCAAGTGCTGCAGCCGTCCGCATTGCAAAGCTGCACGGTCATCGAATATCTTCCACCCTTCTTGATCTTGAAGGTTGCCGATGTTGCCGAACCAGCCCCGGACCAGGCTTCCTTCCCATCGAGGAGTACTTTAGCACTTTCAGCCGGATCACCCGACCAAACGTTCCACGTTATTGAAACTTCCGCAGCATCATGTCTTTTCACGAGTTGGTTGTACGCTGTGGCCGCCTGGTTCACTTCCACGATCGCGAAAGTCCGCTCCCCCCATCCCAGATTCGGTTTCCCCGGGGGGCCGCACTGTACGACCGCGAGCAGCGCTGCGAAGATCACCGCCTGATGCCTCATGACCGGTTCTAAAAAAACAAACAAGTGGAACGTTACGCGTGTTACATTTAAGAGTCGGATGCGTACTGAACTCTGCATCTGGTGGGTATCTTTTATATAGGGGGAGCATAGTAGGCCAACCGCTAGCAGTAAGGAGCCCGCATGGAATGTCGATACCGATTTTGAGATGCGTAATAAAAATCGTTAGCACAGTTTCGTGTCCCGGTCACGTTAGTGGGACGGTCAAGGAGACAAATTATTTTTAATTGTTACCACTAATGATTTGTTTTTGGCGATGCGGTGTTAATGAACTGAGCCCGTTACGAGCAAGCGCTGGTATTATCGCGCTAGATAACCGGTGCTGCGATCCTGTTCTTGTGTGGAACTAACGGTGGCGCGCTACTCCGTCCGCGTGGGAAAGGAAGCGACAAGCTTTTTACGTCCACGCCAATGAGACGGGACAAAGGTATAAATTATAAATTAAATTGTTTTCGTTCAAACTTTTACTGCTTTTTTACAACCTTCACATATAAATAAAACTAAAGTATCTGTCTGTACAATTGTTATTGTTTTTTTAAGTACTAGAAAGAACAGTAACTAACCGATATAATAATAAGAACCATTAAGAAAAGGACGCCCCTTTCTTTATCTTATGCCCTAATTTTCCTAAAGTTGGTAACGCATGTACAAGTCCCCTGATAGGTCAGTCGTCCATAGGCGTCTGAAGTCACTTTTTATCAAGAATATCGCCCGGTCGTTTGTCCTTTATCATATTGAAGCATTTTAGCGAAGTAAAACTTACCAAAATTTTGTGTTTCAAAACTTTTATGTTTCAAATTAATTTAAACTTGTATTAAAACAAATTTTTTACAACTTTTTTCTTTTATGTGTTAATTTTTCACTAGTTTTGCACAATTTGAACCATGATATGCGAGATGGATAAGGAGACAATCACAACTAATCGGCAAACGTAATTGCTGATTAAATATCAATTCAAAACATTGATAACACCTGTTATCATAAAAGGATAGATAACAGATTATGATTCAATTCAAAACTTTCCTTCCTTAGGCGCCTTCAAGGAAATTCTATGTGTGTTATTTTCAAGAATTCATTAAATAAAATGATAACACATTAGGGAAAGGCAAAACAACGAAATTATATTTGTTTATACTATAATATACCTAGCTGTGCAAAGTTTTGTAGAACTTTGTAGTCTTCAAGGACGAAAATGTACAAAAACTTTAAGCTGTGCCTGGCTATAGGAGACTCGGCAAAAACAAAGCTAATTGGAAGTGCCTTCAGTGCAAAGCACCGGCTCCTACCTCAGTCAGAGACGAGGATTGTGTTTCCCCATCGGGTATAACACTGCATAAAATACATTAACAGCTTCTGAATATTGACAGTTATCTATACTCAAAGGTATAAAGAGTCTGATTTGTTAGGCGAAAATGTTAACTCGACGACTTTATCGACCGAGTAACTGACACTATACACTCGGCCTGTGCTGAATTAATGCCCTCCAAACCATCAAAGGCCGAACATAGACCGCCGTAGTGGACCGACGCGTTAGAGGATCGGAAAGGGGAGGTGTTCGGTGCTACACGCCGCCAGGAAATACTCTCTTCCCTTTAGTTGAGAAACATGCTGCGGTCAAAGCGAAATACGCAGAAGAACTACGCAACGCGTCTTGGGCAAATTTTAAAACCTTTTGCGAGCTTCAGACAAAAGAGAACGCGTGGTCTCTGACCAACCGCCTTTTAAAAGATTCCAACTCGCTCGGACCTCCCATCGCCCTCAAAGTTGGAGATGCATATTCTTCAAATAATAAGAACACTGCTCGAGCTCTTCTACAACATTCTTGTCCTGATGACCCCTCCGACACTACAGACCGACACTATGAATTGAGAAGCCAACTGCATGACCCCCCACTTCACCAGCGATCCCCCGTTTCACAAGACGAAATTATGGAAATTCTGAAAATCATGATCCCCAAAAATTCACCTGGACTAGACGAACTGACTGCTGACATTTGCACCCAATTTGCCCTTTCTTACCCTATTTTGCTTCAAAACATTGAACCGATGTCTCTCTCTTCACCACTTCTCCGCCAAATGGAAAAAGGCCTGTGTAAAAATTATCCCGAAACCCAACAAACACAGCTACACCTCACTAAGCTCACTTAGTCTATGACCCATAGGATTAATTCCCGTTTGGGGCAAACTTTTAGAAAAATTGTTCGTGAATAGATTAACCTTCTCCGCAGCTAACGCTGGCAAGCTCAATTCACGACAGTTCAGTTTCGGCCAGCAAACTAGCATCACTAGTGCGATCTACACGGCCCTTCGGGCAATCCACGGTGCTAAAGCGCGCAGCGAACTGGCTATTGCCGTCTCGCTGGACATAAGGGCAGCATTCGATAACGCCTGGTGGCTCGCAATATTCCACAGACTGAGACACGTTAAATGCCCAAATAGTATATACAAACTCATACACAGTTACCTCAAAGACAGGACAGTAAACGACAAGACATTAGATCATGCTAACACCGGGGTCACAAAGACCACCACTAGGGCTGTACACAGGGCTCCGCTTGTGGACCATTTTTGTGGAACCTCATCTTGGATGAGCTACTGGATGTGGATTTGCCAACTGCCTGTCACATCCAGGCGTTCGCCAATGACGTTCTACTTACAGTCAGTGCAAAAACCCCTAACGATCTGCAAGAATCTGCGAATCAGGCTCTCGTAGTCATCGCCGAATGGCGATGAGCGTCAAGCTTGATTTTGGCCCTTCCAAAACAAGTCTTGTTGCTTTTTCGCCCAAGGCGAAAACTGCAAACGTTGTCATGGAAGGGCTCACACTTCCATATTTATCGGAGTTCAAATTCTTGGGAGTTATAATAGACCAAAAATTAACATTCAATAAACATGCAGAATATATCACTAACAAAGCCACAAAAATTTTCAATAAACTTTCAATCTATTGCAGACCCTCCTGGGCGTTGATATTGAAATGCAGAGGTTGAGAATCAACTTACTCGTAGCATGAAGGTCTTGAGAAGTGACAATGGGAATTTTACAACAGCAAATTTGACAATTTTTTGATGTCACATGCGATAGTACATCAAAAAACGAACCGCTTCTACTAATACATAGTGTGCAAAATCGTTATCCTTATCGGTTTGTTTTGTGTCATTTTCAATATATCTCTGAAATCTATATTTATATCAGGGGCAAGGAAAGCTCTTAAAACTGGCCCCAAAACCAATGGTAGCATCTTTACTGTCTGAAATGTGAAATATATCAATGGTTTACTAGTGAGCGAAATTGCTTTCAAAAACTCCAATAACCCTAAAAGTATTCAATCTGGAACAAATCATAACCAGGAAAAAATTATACAGTTTTTCTTTACTTATTTTCATGAAAATACTACATTTAATTATTTATTAATTAAATTTGCATTTATGCAATTCTTTTGACCCGTCAAGTGGAAGTCGAAATTTCAAAAAAAAAATCGATAAATCACGTAATTATAAAAAAAATCCCTCCTAAATTATTCCTACCTCTAACTCAGAAAAATTTTAAATTATAATTGTTTTTCTAGTTTACATTAATTTAGGTCCGAAGGGATTAAAATCTTGCAAAGCCTCTTTGGGATAAAATTTCCTACGCTAAGAAACTATAAAGAAATTTCGCAAGCATTATTTAATTTAATTTAGATATAAGATATGTTTTTAACATACTTTTAATATTTTTTACTTGTTGGTAATGGAAGTAGTAGGAATGTCTTCTCTAACATTATTTTAATTATTGAATTTGCTCCCAAAACAACCTTAATTTATGAATTTATCCTAATAGTGGCTCTAAGTATTTACTTATAGAATTTACATAAAATATTTGATTACTCTAGTATAAAATAAATATTTATATTTTAAAATCAAGTAAAAAAGAAGTTATTAAGAAAATTAACTACGAATATATGTATACATATTACACATAGTAACATTTTACTAAATAATCGACATACCTATCCTCTAACAATTCTTCCCTCGATAGTAGCAAATTATTCAATATAGCAACACATCCCTGATATATGATGACAAACGCTTCCCACGAGATCTCACAATGTATATTCACAAATTTACGACCCAATATAAAGTGCATAAGATGTTGCAACTCGAATATCGCATCAAGGAATTTGTAGTCCAGGGATATCTGAAATTATAAGGACAAATACTATGACACAAAAAATTTTGTAATCAGGAAATATTTTTTACTTTTTAAGAATATGGCACTTGAGGGATTTTTTAATTTTCACGAAGACGGCCTTAACGTTATCATAATAATTCAGTATCTGACTGACTGACTGATTGACAGAATATTTATACAAAAAAATTAAATAACATTAAAAAAAATTAAAACAAAAATGCATAAAATATATTATTTTATGTAATAATACTAAATTATCCACAAAATCGCTATGGATGTAAAAATTATATAGAAATCACAGACTCATGTTTATATATGTAATCTATATAATTTAACTACCTTTTTAGCCGCCAAAGTGACTTCACCAAGCACATCCAAGTCGTATTTCAGTAATTCACAAATTGGATCTTCTATTTTAACTGTTTGTACAATTTGATCATTTAATACTTCTCTTTTCAACGTTTCGAAGTCATCTTGTAAAATTGCCTTATTTCCGCCGTCTTGTATACAATCGTAATGTTGCTGTATCCAAAATTTTATATTTTTCGTCGCTCTGAATATCAACTTCGTCATCGCAATACATTTGGGCCCAACAATGTTAGCTTTGAGGCAATTTTGCCACAAATATTTGGAAACTTTACGCGATGTTAGTTGAGAATTCGTTATTTCTGCGTTTTTCAATATAAACGAAGGTTTCTGAAATAAAAAATATTCATAGTTATTACTCTTTATGCTTCTTCTAACAATGTATAAAGATATTAAAAGAAGATTTTAATAAAATTATTTATTTTAATTACCTTCAAAAGCGCCAAATTCGAGAGATCCCCCACAAAATGGCCAGTGAAAAACTCCACTGAGGATAGTTCGGCTAAGAACTTCAGAGTGACTGCAATTTCTTCAAAACAACTGTTGCTTATTTTTCTCTTCTTTTTAAGATCGTACATCAGCATCAACCGCGATTTAACACTCTGCCATATTTTTTGGAACAATTCGTCCTTTTTTTGGAATATTTTGTGAGTGTCTAGTTTTTTGATGTAACGCAGAGTAACATTTAAAAGTTGTAATGAAGATTCGATATGCTGAGTTTTCGTGGAAGGGTTCTGTAGAGCCAGTATCTAGAACAAATAAAGAACATGGAAGAATATTTAACGCAAAAGTAGACGCATCTCACAGTAAACTCAGATGAGTGCTGTTTAAGTAAAAGTTTTGAAATTTTAATAAAATCTTAGGCATAAACAATAAAAGACCTAAGATAAAGGGCTTCGGTTATAAGCTTTAAGCTTAATAGTATGGTTTTTTTACATCAAAAAAAATCATTATCCTTTTTGCCAGTTTAATAGCTATTTCAACAAAATCAAAAATGGAATTGCTCAAAACTTAACTCTCTGTGAGTCAATTGGGGCTTTATCGTGAATATGGTTACCAATTCAAAGCAGAAATTAAACTACATATTTTTTTGATCAGCCTATAGTGTTTTACAGCCTATTGTTAGGTATCTCCCCTCCTTACCCATTCTTTCTTATCCTGGGATACTTGCATCCACGTTTTGAAGTGGGAACGGGTTGGGCATAAATGGATTCGCAAAGGTGGGCCAACATTACAACATTACGGACACCAATGGCTGCTGACTACCAGGTAGGCAGAGATGACTTGGACACCATGGTAGGAACACAGTGGACTACATATTAAATATTAATTATATACTTACAGCATTATGTACGAAGTATTCCAATCCAGACCACAGACAATCCAATTTCTTCATTTCCACTATATCTGTACTTTCGCAGCATGTGAGCAAAGTCAATGCATACGCGCCGACAGCATTCAGTGTTGCCAATGTGTTATCAGAAATTACCACACTCTCATCAGGATTTCCCAACTCCTCAATGCAAATGTTATTACTGCTATTAAAATCTATGTTTCTAAAGGAATTCAATATGGCTTCATTCAACTTTTCTTGCAGATTGGCTAAAATAGATCTGAAAGCACTGGTTGTGATCGCTTTCTTCTCTTTAGCAATCAACGGGAGAATTATACAGCTTATTTGAAAAACAGGATCCTTGAAATAATCTATGCTAGTAACTTCTCCTTTGTTCTTATGACTTTTCAAAAGTATATCCACAATATTTTTTACTATGTCAGAGTCAGTTTTGACTTTTTTAACTGCTGATTCCAGAATGCTTTTGATAACTAGCATATTATTTGATGTTTTGCTGGTCAATTTTAACAATTCTAACACTGTTAAATTGTTAAAATCAAATATAAAATTGATTGGCAACAGTTTGTATAAATCAGGATACTTTGTACTCAACTCGTATATACTTTGTAATGTATAATCTATAAATCGATTCAATTTTTTTGTCTTACAACATTTCTTTACCATCAACAAAACTAAGATTGAGGTCAATTGACAGTTTTCGTCCAGATAATATATTTGTAAATGTTTTAGAATTTCTAATAAATTTATAATTTCGGTTTCATTGTTTGTTTCTATGATATTAAAAAGTTCCTTAATATCATTTTCACTGGCAAATGCTATTAAATTGAAATTGCCCTTGCCTAATGCTTTACTTAAAATATTGGCGTTTTCTATCAATCCTACTATATTTTTTGCAACTTTCATTACTAGAGCTTGTAATAATTCTTTATTATTAATCACTGCTTCGTTTTCAAATATTCCTATGTCTTGATATTCTATATATGATTTCATAAGAGCCTTAGAGAGGTGTTTTAATTGATTTTTGTCTGGATTTTTAAATAGATTGTTTGTGAAATAATTGCTGAATGAAAACAATTGTGGGTAGTTGGATATTCTTTTGATTATGTTTGTTTTATATTCTGAGATAATATTTTCTGTGTGTTCGCTCATCTCAGTTGATGACTCTAAAGCTATTGTATTCATGAGAAGTAGATTGTCCTGCAATTGATAAAATTGAACATCAGTATACAATAATTATCTCCTTTTAAAGGTGGAAACATGTATCTCAACATTTTTTATACTAGATTATGATATTAAAATAATCAACAGTGTTATCATAACTTACTGGTATTAGTGTTGGTAACAGGGAATAAGATAATATATAAAAATCTGAGATGTAACATACTAATTTTTTTAGAATTAATTTTAAATAGTAATTTTAATAAAAATCATACCCATAATAGTTTTGATTCCTCTTCTTGTAGATTAGATGCAAATTTAGTCCACTCATCCCTTTTTAAAAACTGCAATATATCACTGACTGTATTACTTAACTTTGTATTGCTGTATTTAAAGTTCAGCAACTTCAAATGGCAAAAACTCATACATAACTTCAAAAAGGCGATAATAAGTGGTGGATTCTGAAATTATAAAGTGGCTTAATTGAGATGTAGCTTTTGCAAGATTGAGAAAAACAGTTTGAAGATAAACCTGAAAGATTGTCTAAATTCTTATTAATATTTAATTCTTGTACTTATATATATTAAAATCAAAATGAAATTTGTTCAATATTTATCTGTACCATTTTATTTATTCATCAGATATTTATATTCGACTGCTTCTAATAACATTACCAACATCATTTTTTATTTACAATAAAACTTACATAATTGAGTTTCAAAATGCAATCTCCAAATTTGTTAATGCATTGATCTTCAAATTCCTGGAATGCTGTCCAAAAGTCTTTTGCCACAGTCAATGGTACAGTATGGTCTGCCATTTTGCTGTGATGGAAGAAGCTAGATAAAATGGCTGATAGAACTTCAGCGAGAATTATAATTGAAGGACCTGAAATAATCACAAATATATATATATATATATTATAAAAATTATTTTTTACCATAACACTTTAAAGACATAGTAAAAAATAAAATACATACTAATAAAACCTTCTTCAAGCATCATCAGACAGTGTTCTTCAAAATCCTTTTGTAATGAGACCAGGAAATCCTTACTTTGTCTGAACATTAATTCTGAAGTTAGCTTTCCATAAGTTTCAACACAATCTTCAGGAAAAATATCAAGACCCGTGATCATTTTCCCTTTGATTTTATCACCATTATCACTGTAGCTTGTTGATGTGTTTAATTTTTGTTTCAATTCAAATTGTTCCACATTTGCAGCTTCTAGATTCACTTTTATATGTGGTATTATTCTGTTTAAAAATTCTGTTCCTCTGCTCAATTTAAACAAAGTTTTTAATAAACAATTTAGCATATCTATATAAGCTTCAAGAACATTTGAGTTAATTTTCTTAACAGACATTATATGCGGTAGTATTTGATCTATTTTTGGTTCAATAATGCTTGGGTCTAAAAGTAGTGCTGTTTTTACTATATTGAGTGTTGTTTTATCAATCTTTCCTTCTGACTTTATCTGTCCCATGGTCACAGCTTGCAAGAAGGACATAAAAGTCTTTTTGACCTCTACCTTTGAAAGTTGCTCCCCTAGTGTATCTGTCAATCTTACACTTATGTCTACTTCATTTCTCAACAGTATCTCCAGCATATTCAAAAATAGATTTCTTTGAATTTTTTCAGCCTTTTCTTTAAATATTATTGGTGGTAATTTCATAGCTGCAACCAAATAGTTTTGGGGCATGTCTAGTGCATTTGTAGCCATTATATAAAATGAAAAAATAATTTGGGCTTCACTTCGGTAGCATGTTACAAATGTATCTATGAAGTCTCTTAAGAATTTATTATCATTTTCACATCTGCCATTTGGATATGTAAAAAAAGTACTCATAATTTTTAAAACTGATTGAATATTATCACCTTTTTCTGTGATTAGTTCATGTATATTATCTTTCCTTATCAAATTATAAAGAAAACTTGAATAAAACTGCTTTTTGGTAATTGGAAATAAAATATTTTGACATACATGAATGACTTGCTCGTGGCATTCCGAATTGAGAAAGCTAAATATACTTTCTAAATTTTCTCCATTTATAAATTTTATAATAAATTCCAGTTTCTTTTTGGACTCCTTATAATATTTTACAACATTATTGAGGATTCTTTGAACTTTATGAACATGCTCATTAAGGTTGTTGTGTAAGTTTTGTAATAAAGTTGTAGTTATAAATAAAAAGTCATCAACTTGCTGACTGAGCTGTGCAGATATTTTGGAGTTCTCCAAAAATGATATGATATTTTCAATTTCATCAGACTGTAGGGTATTATTGTGGAGGTATTGAGATATTACCTGTAAAAAAGATTATAATTGTAGTAAAAACAGGTAAAAGAGCAGATTAAACTTACTTAAACAGACACTAAACTATATTAATTATGAAGTATACTTTAAGTCTATATATTAAGTAGATGTAGAAGCACTAAACTAGCCCAAAGGTAATCACCATGAACAATAAAAATATCCCTTAGAACTTCTAATTCCGTGAACCGATTTTGATGATTCTTTTAATTAATGAAAGCTGGTGCTTCCCGTATGGTTCCATCTCAATTTGGTCTAACCTGATAATTTCAAATTAGGTTTTTTGTTGTTAAAATTGTTTATTCTGTAGACTGTTCAAATAGCAATATCAAAAAAGCAGAATACCTTAATAATCTTAAATTTTAGTTCACTAGTTAAATCATCAACACCATTTAACCAATCCAAAATATCCCTAAGTTCCTTGTTAGATAATTTGTTTTCTTGTGTCAGCTCCTCCAACCATTCTCCTATAACTCGCTCCTTGGGTGCTGTGGGCAAGTGATATGATTGCACTACATTCTTTGCGAGTCTGAGGCGTTTTGGAAGTGGAGTTGTATCATCAACCAAGCGTCGTTTTAGTTCTGTGAACAGAAAAACGGATCAAACATGTACAGAAATGATGTAGGCAACTCATTTGCCGTTCTAAGAAACGGTGGAACTTACTGATTTTAATGAAAATGTACTTTTAATGTCACTTAATCTAAATAGTATGTTTTTTTTAAAATTAAATAGTAGATGATTATTTTTAATTTCAGAGTAAAAATAATTTTTAAGGTTAAAAATGTGTTGTTTATATCGTGAGGTTATTTTAAATCCTCTATATAGTATTACTTACCGTTAAGAGGATATTGTGACATGATGATGTCTCAAAGTTATCCTAGTTTTTATTTAGTTTTATGATAAATAATAGTATTATTTTATTCTTTTAATTTAAATTACTGTACACAGTAACACAACTCATTTTTGTAAACTTATATCAAATGTCAATTGTCAATGTCACACCACAAATAACCAATCAATTTTGAAATTTTTATCTACTCTGTCTTAATTTTGACGTTTTATCACACCATGGAGACTACATAAAGGAGTAACATCTATGTTTAATAAAATGTCCGTCGAATTACGTAAATTAGCAGGCACCATATCAGCATCATGGTAAATTTTAGGGGTCATTATTGGTCAATTCATTACTACCTTCATACCATGCCGCGCCGTTCTGGGAGGTTAGATAAATAGATAGATAAGCACTTTATTGCACACACATTTAGGTAAAAAACAATTATAGACATATACAGCTTAAACAATATGGTCAGGAATAATAATTAATTCTTACTGATTTTCTTATATTTTATTTTTAATTTTTTTAGGTGGACTACTAGTTTTATTAATTTATATATCAAGAATTGCATCTAATGAAAAGATAAAAAAATTTTCATTAAAAAATGAACCACTGTCTTACATACCTCCCGAAACACGGCGGGTTTACATATTTGAAAACCAATGTTAGAATGGGTCACCCATCCATCACCCGGCCGTAATAAAAACTGCTTAACCTATCGATCGACTCAAATGCCGGCCAACGATTAAGATGGGAACTCCTCAATTTAGCTTGGTCAGGAAATTGAGCATTATGCTTGTATGACACAATATGACATAAGCACAATGGAATCAATATAACGGCAGTTATGCAATCAATCCGCTGATCCAGCTAAGCGTTACAAGTGGCGGCTTACGATGCAATATAGGCTTTCGCGCCACTGAGCAAATAATTTCCGCTGATACTTCACTTGCTGACATGTACACCGATGTTGACAAGTAAGGTGACCACGCT
>JANCMC010042188.1:2208756-2267664 GCA_024363005.1 Charaxes varanes | reverse complement strand
GGCCAGTTATACCGGACTGTCCGTGCTTTTAACGCAACTAATCTATAGATGGAGCTAAGCGTTACAAGTGGCAGCTTGCGATGCAATATAAGGTTTCGCGCCACTGAGCAAATAATTTCAGCTGATACTTCACTTGCTGACATGTACACCGATATTGACAAGTAAGGTGACCACGCTGGCCAGTTATACCGGACTGTCCGTGCTTTTAACGCAACTAATCTATAGATGGAGCTAAGCGTTACAAGTGGCAGCTTCCGGTGCAATATAAGCTTTCGCGTCACTGAGCAAATAATTTCCGCTGTTACTTTACTTGCTGACATGTACACCGATGTTGACAAGTAAGGTGACCACACTGGCCAGTTATACCGGATTGTCCAAGTTTTTAACGCAACTAATCTACAGATGGAGCTAAGCGTTACAAGTGGCAGCTTTCGATGCGATATAAGCTTTCGCGCCACTGAACAAATAATTTTCACTGATACTTCACTTGCTGACATGTACTTTGATGTTAACATGTGGGGTGGCCACACTGGTCAGTTTTACTGGAGTGTCCGAATTTTTCCTGCCGAGACTCTGACTGGAAGGCAGGATGAAGTTTCGCTGTCAACAGAGCCAAGCCAGGCAAAACATTATCCTTCTCTTCATTAAGATTGGTTTTTATTGCCTTTTGATATTTTTTGAAATACGTAAGCGTAGACAGTTGCACCGATCGTAAAGTGAGCTATTATTGCACGAGTGTTATGTTGGTGCCCAAGAGAACGCGAAGGCACAAAAGTAACAAGAGTAGAGGGATAAATTTATATCAAAAGTAAAATAATGAAATTTCATGCAACATTTCTGCACTGTTTTGAATTCTAAGCAGAAAATACTTCCTCTGTGATCGGCCTTGTAATAAATAAATAAATAAATATATACTGGCTTAAATAAAGATAACATTACTGCGTAGTAGTCTTTACCGCCTCTTCGTTCTCCCATCAAAAGTTTATGACGCAAAACATTATGTTTTAATTATAAAATTCTCACATGTAATATAAGTAAAGTATTTGTGAAGATGATTCTCTATAATGTCGCAGTTACTCTTCATAGCTAGAAATAAAGTATTACCTACAAGGTCGAAATTTTATATTAATGTTTATGTTTTATGAAATTGCTCATAACAAGATGTAAATATGTCTTAAACCTTGCGTCATGTAAAATAATGGAACGCATAAAAGTTTTATAACTTGATATGCTGTGTTGTTCTCGTGAAATTTCATACACCATTTTGCCTTTTATGCTGCCGTATCGTGTCAAAACACGTTTAATATTCTTATCAAATTATGATGTTTAAGCAGTTATCTTTCGTACATATGTCGTACAGATGTGAGATCTTATTAATAAGCGAAAAATAAGATATTTTAGCAATACGTTTTAGACGCTTTTGGAAGTTATATTTGTATTAAATACTAAACTACTTAGCTTAAATCCGCAAATGAATACGAGGGAAAATCAGTGCAATGCTGCAACCCGAAAGCTACACCACTGAATCCGCCACCAAAGCACAGCACTACACTGCCTTTCCGATGTACCTCAACACACGTTTCACTTCGACATCGAAGCATCATTAAGGTGGCGGATTCGGTGGTGTAGTTTTCGGATTGCAGCATTGCATCGATTTTTCCTCATATTCATTCGCGGATTTAAGTAAAGTAGTTTAGTATTTAATGCATGTCATGGATTTCTGCAAAGTAATGCTGGATTCCATTAATTAGGTATATTTGTATTTATTATAAAACCTAGAGAGAAATTCAGCGTCCATTTAATTGTTATACAGATTTAAGTATTTCAAATACGGCCTATTA
This sequence comes from Charaxes varanes, assembly GCA_024363005.1. Lineage (NCBI taxonomy): Eukaryota > Metazoa > Arthropoda > Insecta > Lepidoptera > Nymphalidae > Charaxes > Charaxes varanes. The sequence goes on along the minus strand of JANCMC010042188.1, from coordinate 2,265,823 downwards.
TTCAGATTCAACTAGAACAATGAACCTGATCTTTACTTTATTTTTAGCAAGGTTCTATCTCGAAAGGTTTTATAGGTAATATGACAATATTGACGCGGCTGAAGTCGCGTGAATCAGCTAGTATTCTATAGAAATAAACCTAATTTAGTTGTCTACCTTTAAAAATAATTTAAAAGAAACTGATAAATTTAATTTTTTTTTATTACAATATTTAAAATTTTGATATGTAATGTCACAAGGCTGTTGACCACCCTATATACCTTGTCACACTGTGTCACATTTTGGTAACCTCCTCCTCACCCCTAAACGTCTGACATAATTTATGGATGACCCCTGAGGTGTCCATGGCTCAGGGCGGCAGGCTGCAAAACGAATTAAAAAATGGTTCATCTCTTCTTTAACAAAAACTGCAATTAATTTGGTTGTTAATTTAATTGACATCAAGTTCCAGCACATTATTTCTCTTCAGTCGCCTACATTGAAGTAAATTGGCTCTAAACCTGTGAATTTTTTCTAATATGTGTGTATAACTTTAAATTTTTCAGCAATACAATATTACAAACAATGCTCAACAAAACTGTTTTAAAATATATTGTATGAATCCAAGAACAGTTCGAGAACGCTTAGAGCAGCTTATAAACATAAAAGAATATCAGGTTTTGTCAACAAACCCTCGTGTAAGTATTAAAAGTAAAAACATTCTGCTTTGAGTTAAGATGAACGATCAACACCTGGTGTAGACCCTCTGGAACTCCCACAATCTCACAAATAATTATTACTCTGTAACTTTGATCTGGACCCCCTGTTTTATGTGCCTTTCAAAATACGGAGGTGGTCTGATATTTGAAAACGGGTGTTAGAATTGGTCACCTACCTATCTCCTGGCCGCAATAAGAACTGCTTAACCTAGCGGAGGATGCGGGATGTCAGCATTTATTTCCAGAAATTTTCAACCTCTATTTCACCCCTTTCATGTCATTTTCACGACGAAATTTAGCTTATGTACTTGTCCACCGTTCAATCTATTTCTATAACGAAATTCACCAACATGTTAAGCGGTTTATGCGTGAAAGTGTAACACGCAGAGCTATTTTTACACTTATAATATTACTAAGGGTGGCTATTAGTTTTAAATTGTAGGTGCTTCATATGGTGGTGCACGAGAAAAAGATGATGCAACGCCTGCAGAAAATTCAGGCAGCAAGGAAGCACTGCTATAGTTTGAACAATTTAGTTTCGTCCACGAAAATATTTAACACGTGAGTACACAACATACAGTCATTATACAAAGAAGAATATCCTTCCTTGATGTTAGGTTTCAAATTAGAATTTCATAATCGTATCTATACGCACTTGTCTATGATCTGCCTTCCTTAGTACTTCCATGTTCTCTACGCACTGCATGCTCTAGGGCTACCGTTGACAGTTAGTTGTCAAGTGTCAGAGTACGCGTCGATTTGAAGATCATTGTTTCGCTCAAGTGTAAACACCTCTCTTCGCTCCGGACACCACCGCTGCCAGCCCGTGTGAGATGGGCCCTGGCAATACAGCCTTGCGTCATTACGTACTTCTTTTACCTTAACAGCTACCTTCTTATTCCTTTTTCATCCTGGTAGCTGTATTTCCAGTTGCATCTACTGGCAAGTGCGTTTAGGGGAGATTAAGGACTCTATATGATCATTGCAATGAAGCTATGTCTGGCGCCGGCATAAAAAATATTGAACTGTTTGTTTCCCTAATACCGGAGCCAGAGCTTCATTTGAATGATCATTTCAATGATCATGTAGTGTGGCCGGGGACTTTGTGTAGCCGCGCAAAGTTATGTAGAACTTTGTAGTGTTCAAGGACAAAAATGTACTAACACTTTGAGCTATGTCCGGCTTCGGCTTAATAAAATAAAAAAAATATTGGTTGTGCTATTTTAATCAATACGACCCTGTAAAACATAAATCAAACACTTGATTATTAACCTTATTATTCAAAGATAGAAGTCATTTTGCTTCGAAGGAATGAAATGTTTAAGACATTTTGTTGTCTATTAATGTCGTTATTTGACAATAGACAATAGATGTAGAGCATGCAACATGTCCATTTGTACATGTTCAAAAATGCAAACATCTTTTGAATTAGAATTTTCTTTTATTACAGCTACATTAGTAGTTTTGGTAATAAAGTTTGCAGCCGAGACATAGGTGTATTGATATGTTCCTCACTTCAAGGAAATGGGATAAGGAAAAAAACTGTTCTGGAGAAGCTAAGACGTCACAAGTACTGGCTACACACAGCCTTGAATGTTATAGATGAAAATATCCAAATTTTGAGGAGACAGTTTGATGATGAGGTTATCTTTGATAACTGCCAAGTATTGCTTTACCCCATGTAAGTTTTATTCCTTCCTATTATCTAGCGTTATCCAGGGTCCGCTTAATTGCAGAGGATATGGGCATAATATATATAATGGGTCTCGCCTCCAAAGCCATATCCGATGATTATGGCCGGCTACCATCTGACGTCATCTCCGGAACCCTCCTCGCGCGTAGATCCCTAGCCGGGTAGAGACCCTCTGTCTCCCCACTCTCCCCCCCCCTGGTGACGCTGTCGAGGCCAATAGCGCCAACAGCAGAAACCACACAAAAAAAAGCACGAACATTCTTCGACAGCGTACTTTTATTATCTTTTCGAAACCGAACGTCAACTGAAGGTTTGTGCTACAGTTTTAAGCGACTAACTGATGGTTCCGTATCTACATTCTTGTCAGATCCAATGGCAGCACCAATATTGGATCAAAGCTGTACAAGAAAATTATTATTGCTACGTAATTATTGAAAATTATACCTGATAATATTGATATGAGTATACATATACTATTAAATATTTCAATTACATTCGTAAAGAGTAGGCATAGTAGCAAAGGTCCCTGACGGATGTTAATCTCTCTTATAAGATTGTATATGGATAAATATATTTGATACATTTGATGACCTTTCACATGCACATTGTAATCTGTAATGGAATACATAAGGTTTACAAATAACACAATGAAAACTATTATAAAATACTTATTTCACACCAGACTCCTCTGGATCCCAATCTCCTTTAAACAGACTTTCCATAACTGCTAGGTTATTGAGAGTATGACAAAGTTATTCTGTCTTTTTAATAGTTTTTATATATACTTCTGAGTTTTTGTTTAATTTTTTTTTCTTTTAAACATTCCCTAAAATAAGGCGAATAAAACAAAAAAAAGAACAGAATTCAAATCAGTCCAGCCGTTTGCCAGTTAAAACTCGCTATAGCGAGAGTAACGAACATTTATAAGAAAAATGCCGTTCCGTCCCGGCTTCGTACGGGTGCAATATAGATAGATAGGGTGCAATAAGTCACTTTCTTAAATGATGGCATTATAATCTGTTCATTAAGTTAGGTTGGGTTGCGTTTAGAAAATTATCCCATACACACAAGGATGACATTCCAGTGTGCCTAAAAAGAAAATGTTCGATCAATATTTGTTGCCCACGATAACCTATGGGGCAGAACCTTGGACATTTACAAAGAAAACCATCCATCAACTCCAAGTAGGTCAACGTGCCATGAAAAGAGGGATGCTAGGTACATCCCTAATAGATGGGGTTCCTAATGCTGAGATTCACAGGACAGACAGAATTGGCATTAACGACATCGCTCGAAGAGCAACTATTCTTAAGTGGCGTTGGGAAGGACCAGTTGAAGGGATGACGGATGTTGGGGGAGGACAATACTGGAGTGGCAACCGCGCACAGGACGGAAAAACACAGGCAGACCACCAGATCGATGGCGCGACGATATCGTAAAGGCAGCAAGCGGAAGATGGATGCAGTTAGCTACCACCAGAAGCATATGGCGTGCGCATCAAGAGGCCCTAGTCCAGCAGTGGACGGATACGGGCTGATGATGAGCGATTATAATTTGTAGCGTAGGTAAAATCTAGTGTACAAAAAGGGCAAGCGACGTTGGTTTATACTTTGCAAGGATGAGTTGTGCATTCTTGAATTTCCAAACAACTTATTTATTTTGTCCATGGTTAATCAAAAGTTTAAATTCTAAACAATTTACCTCCATGTAAAGAAACGTTGAGCGTAAAATTATTCAAACGACCCTGCAGAACTTGTAAAGTTGAGTTCACCAATCTAACAAGGAATATGAACTGCATGTGTATCACAAAAATGTACCAAAAGTTTATTATTAAACCAAACACGTAGGCGCCTCTAACTAAAACAAAAGAAACTGTTTTAATCCTGTCAGTGTGCTTGTACGTCTGTCTGAGAAGTCACAGCTCCTAAACGAATAGATCTTTTAAGAGTTGTGTTTTGCTAGCACAGCAAAATATAGAATTTGCAGTTAGAAAATGGCATTTTAGATGTTGATTTTGAGTTGGCTGTTCCAAAATTTGTACCTTGAAATTTGCTTTACTAGCTAAATATTTCAGTGTCAAGAACAATTTTATGATTACTACAATTGTCAGGGAATTAAGTGGTGCACATACGATCAACAAAATACCAGACTTAGCGGGAGAAAAGTTGATATAAAAAAAAAAACAATTAAAAAAATCGGATCTGATGTTGAAATTGTAAGTAGTTCTGATGTTGAAATTGTAAGTACTACAATAATGGTAAATAAGGGTATGTATTCTCGTATGGTTGTTTCTTACATAACTTAAAAGCTCACGAACCTCAGTATTTGGGCATAATTTAAAGTTTATGCTTATGCGAGTTTCTGAGGAAAAGGATCTTAATGGACAGACAGAGAGACAAAAATACACTGTTGCAACTACAAATTAACAAATTAAATTAAATTAACATGTTTCGGATTTATTCCTTCATTTGTACTATTAGATATAGCTTCTTGCAAAATTTAATGATTCTTGAAGAACGGGAACTATACTACAGATTTTCGCTCGCTTTGCAACTATTTATGAAATGTGATATAAACCGCCACATCTTTTGATTGCGTACACTTAGAGAGTTAATTTTTGTACACCTTTAATTTTTTTAAGGCCCGATTATTTTTACACTTTTCCAACGTGACTCACCAAAATTTTATTCATTATTTATAATAGTCTTTGGGAAGCACTCTACTAGCTTGGTAGGTAAAATAATGGAGTTTTATTTATTGACTTAAAGATTATGAAAAGAAACTCCAAAAACATAAAATCAAATATAATTTAAATATTAAGAAATGGACTTTATTAAAAATCATGACTTATTTTCTTTAGTTCAGTTGTACAATACTCTCGTGTGTGCAATTTGGGGTGGATTTTGTTTATCTTATTTCATAACATTTTAATAAGGTAGTATTTCAAGAAAACTTTGTATTTATCTTAAAAAGTATTAAATATTCTTCAAGAAGTTTTTTGCGACCCACCATTTGGAAAACGCTGCTTTATTGCAAAATCATACACAAAATATTCTACCAGTCAGTAAACGGATAAACGCAAAGCGTGTTCAAATTAAAAAGATTTTTTATGCAAATGGACTTACAAAATCGTTTAAATTGTTAAACATTAATCTCGGCCAAGCAATTACTTTTTCAATAGAAGAAGGTGGGAAATCCATACTATTGTTATTAATAAATTGCAAATGGAGACAAATGTCGGCTTAAAAGCCGGTTCGAGGAATATAGTTTGTGATCAGTGTTGTCCTGAACCTGGCGCGGGGTGAGCGTGGTCTCTGATATAATTACACTGTGCATGTGCACAGATAACACTGTGTCTGTTGTGTTATATACTATGTGAGTAATATTAAGTGTATAATTGCGGTCTTAAATATACAGGTAATAATAAATTTATTAAATACCAGATCCGACCTGTGACAATATCCTCGTTGAATTCGACAATTTGGTTAAGTTTCGATGGATTTTTGGGTTCCGTATTCCTTATAGTTTCGCTCTGTTCGTCCGTCCGTCCATCCGTCCGTCCGCAAGGTAGTACCCCTATAATTTACAAGGTATTAGATGTAGATACTTGAAGTGTTCCATGTTAACAGGACATGTTAAAACCTCTTTAGGAATATTTTTTGAGCGAAATCAAACTACTTTTGACGTTATTCAACAAATAATCCTTTTATATAAGCATGTCTTAGCACGCCCTTGGACACATTATTAATTATCTCATAAACTCTAATTCTCGATTTCTCTTCATAAGTAAATTTCTCGGACCTTGTGAAACTTTTGTAAGTGGTAAAAATATTTAAATTAAAAATTTGTATCCAAAAAAACTATGTATTACCAAAGAATGTCATACAAAAGTTCTCTTATTTACGGGATCAAATTCATAGACATCAGTGCGTTTTAAACCTTCAACCTTTTCCAATATGTATAAGATCATGGCGCGCTGAAAGCTGTTTTCTTCTCACCGACATTGTTATCTTATACAGACAGCTAGCTTTACGTTACGAACGAAATTTTATTATATTTTACATTTCTTATGACATAGCTGGCTTTACCCAGTGACTTGGTACGCATGAATTCAGTGATTTCGTTGAAATTTTGGGAATTTTTGAACCCTAATTATTGTTCTAAAACTGCCTATGCAATATGAACTATCTGTCTGTAAAAGTCTCGTCGAAATCGGCCTAACCGTTTCGGAGATGACCCGGAATAAACAGACAGACATACTTTTTAAAACGTTTATATAGTCATATGCAATTAGTTAAAAAGTATTCATCTACACGTTTCAAAAAACACACTTCATAAAGCGTATAGATACACAGATATTGACTTTTCTAGACTTCTGCCTAATTAGGGTAAGCCTAGAGATAGATTCATGTATTTTTCACACTTCATCTAAGTAAATCCCCAATTCTTAGGCTAGCTAATATTGCAGGCTTATACCCACTACTGAACTGTAGGGACTTTTTCGGGAAGCCCCACTCCTTCGCAGTGTTTACAAACAGGTCTGCGGTTACTGCGTTACAATGAATGCGTTCACCTTTCAAATTCTCTTAACAACTTAACAACATATTGACTCATTGAGGAAAATCCGTCTCTAAAGCAACTACACTTATACTTATACACGCAACTTCGTCTGTCTGCTTTTTAAAATGGTGAATAAGTATACTTTTAATTGCAATCGTACCATATAATAATTAAGGTGTTAGTGAGTGAGTAGGTCGTAGCTTAATTAGTGGCTGGCATTTGAATCGATCACTAGGTTAAGTAGCTCTTACGCGCCTGGATGATAGATGGGTGATCATAATCATAATAATAGTCATATCGTTATTTGCAAGAATGTGGTACAAATGGTGTTATAAAGTAATTAATTCCAATACATTAATTAAATGAAGGTAACCAATTCTAACACTGGTTTTCAAATATCCGACCTCTGCTGTGTTTCGGAAGGCACGTAAAACATTGTCTTTTTTTGTAATAACTCTGCACTCTTATTCGCAATTAAATAATGATTACCTTTCTTAAAATATAAGCTTAACTAATATATAAATTGTGTTGACAACTCTAGTTACAAGATAACTTTTGAATGATAAAATATATTTCCAATATGCGAACAATATTTCTTAAAGGTTGTTTATGATAAACATTTAAGATAATTCTTGAATCAATCAAGTTTCCGCCTTATTTCATTGAGTAAGAACCACATACTTTTAACAAAAAAAAAATTGGAAAAATAATTTGTTTATCAATGCACTCGTATGATATTTTAATACAACTTATTTGTATGAATGAATAGTTGATTGGTAATTGCTCTATAAATTTAGTGTTTTTTTTTTTAATATACTCGTATTACTGACTTCGTATAGAATTTTACTGTTGATGGCAGTATCAAATAATATTACATATTTTCTCCCACGTCTGGTAAACTTACAGAAAATATTGACTATATTTCTTTTACAAAACATTATAGAGATTAAAAGGAGGGGGGGGGGGAGATTTAGTGACATTGTGTGACAACGAGCAGGTCAAAAGCTTTGTGACGTCACAAGTCAAAATTAAAAAAAATGGATTAGTGAATTTTATGCATGTATTAGTGACATTATATATACATGCATAAAATTGAAAAATATGTGACGTCACATCAAGGGGTTTTGTAAATGTGACAACCTGTGACAAGGACTGGGGGAGAGTTAAAAAGTCGTAAAATTAGTGTGACGTTACTTCTGACTGACGCTTTTACCATATACTTTTTTTTAAATAAAACAAGGGGCAAACGGGCAGGTGGTTCACCTAAGTGACTATCGACGCCCAGGGACCACTGCAAGAACAGAGAGCTCGCAGATGCGTTACCGGCCTTTGAGATATGACTAAGCTCTTTTCTTGAAGGTCCCTAAGTTGTATCCGTTCGAAAACACTGGCAACTAATTCCACAGACAAATTGTCCGAGGCAAAAAGTTTCTAGAAAAGCGCACAGTTGAGGACTTAGGACATCGAGGTGATGAGGGTGGAGTTTTAAATTGTGTGTGTGGTGAAATTCAGCTGCCGGTATAAGTCCGAACAATTCCCCCGAACACTCCCAACGATATACTGAGGGTATATAGAAAAAAATCCCTACAATGCGTTTCTATCTATACATTGCCTGCTTATCAAGAATTTCCGCAAGGACACGCCCCTGTAATCCACTCGTTAACACCGACAATCGACTGCGGATCGTGTCCATTCATGTATGTAGAGTTACGAATGTTATAAATGCAGGTATGTTGTTATCGAGGCTAATACAACTGATATCGCACGTAGGCAGCTCCTCGGCAATGGCCGCGTGTGAGTGCAGTGTTATCTATACATCTGTAGAGTGCGTACAGTCTAAAAACGCATATTAAAAAAAATTTAACAATTTTTTTTAAATGTTGAAATTACTTTTTTTACAAATTGCATATGACTATCTATACTAATATATAAAGCTGAAGAGTCTGTTTGTTTGTTTGAACGCGCTAATCTCAGGAACTACTGGTCCCATTTGAATAATTCTTTCAGTGTTAAATAGCTCATTTATCGAGGAAGGTAATAGGTTATACATCATTATGCTAAAAATTTTCGCTTAATTTTACGCGGACAAACCGGGACAAAAATCCGTCCGGTAGACCGTAACATGGATGCCAGGCATAAGACTGAATTATCGTTCGCATTGTGTGACTTGTTTACACGAAGTCGTGTCGGCAGCTTGTCCGTGTAATAAAGTAATTTATTTTGGTTCCGCCAGCGTTGATATCTCTTTGTTGTCTTTGCGACCACCGCTCCTTATCTGACTGGACACTTATTTAATTATGTAGTGCTGAACGCGTTTTCTAATCCTCTGTGTTGTATTATTGTGTATATATTATTGGCCCTTTGGCGCAGTTGGCAGTGCATGCATTCCGCTCCGGGGGCTGTGGGTTCAATTGCCGTCTCGAGTCTAGGTAGTCTAGTATAAGTATGTATTGATATATTAAAACACAATATTTGTGTATCGGTCGGCAATTACTTAAAACACAGGTATTAAGTTATCTGCCTTAGGAAGAGACGACCATGTGTTGTTAGTCCTGTGTATTTATTAATTATTTATATATTTCTATATATAAAAAATTAATAAATACATAAATACATTATTAATTATTTATATATCCTAAGTTTGCATACTACGAAAGAAAGAGTTCTTTTTATAAGTGGTTAGGTAGACCGGAGCGTGTGTGGGGCAGTTGAACCTGGGCGAGTGACTGCCGCAAAATAGACTATCAATTTTCAATAAATTATCTATGGTAACATCACATGTTTTATTTAGTAAGAAAGAACATTTATTCGATTGTGAAAAAGTACAGTAAATTTAACTAAAACGTAAACAAGCCTTACAATTAATTATAACAAACTCTTCAGCCTTATATGTTAGTATAGATTGTTATCGAAATCACGCCTATTACGCCTTTAAAATAAAAATTAGGGGTGACCTATCGGCATAGTATAATGCGACAAGTGACCCTATGTCGCTCCACCCAAAGATGAAGAGGGCCCCGCTGGGTTTTAGTGGGTATTCTGGCATTTATCCAGCGAGTCCCGGCTCCAAAGTGCTGGCACGTGACCATTCACAGACCGACAAACTATCTCTCACACTTCATAATGCCACTTTGTGCTTTGAAACGCCCGCTTTGAACTCCTTTTCAAACCTTTATCTACATCTCTGTCGACTTTGGCACAAAGAATCGTATTTTTATTTATTTGTAAATTACTAACAGGAAGACATGCAACTTAAAATAGGCTAACGATGACAACTAAAGTGGATAAAACTGCGTATCAATTGCTCTGGCTCAGCTTTTTATGTTTCGATAGGCGAAGGGGCACCTAGAGAAGAAAATTAAGAAGATACAGTAAATACGTACCAACAAACAACTTCTCCAACAGGTGACCTCTTTCCTTCTGCTGACCAAGGACGTACTTCTCGTTGTACGCCTGCAGGTCATGCATGCGCTGTAAAGATACTTCGATCTGCTCATGTCGACTCCGCTCAGCTTCTTCTGCCATCTCTGGTGTGATGACGACGCTGAAAGTGTACTTTAAATTTATTGAAGTAAAACTTCTTTACGCACGCTTGACTCGGGGAGTAAACTGATTAATATCTAGAAGTTGAGAAGTAGCTAAAAGCTAGGGAAGATAGAGAGTTACGTTTTGTATATTACTAGTATGGGAAAAAGGTGCGAGCACACATTGTCTTTCTACATACAAATAGATGGCGCTAAAGAAGTTTTACTTCATCCGTTTTAAGCATACTCGTTTTATTTTATAATTAGCGGACCCGCCAGACGTTGTCCGGCTTACTGTTAATATCGCGATCATGTTTTTAAACATATAGTTAGCAATAAATAATATTATGGTAAAAAATAGAAATAAAATTTAAACAAAATCCGTTCAGTACTTTAAGAGTACTTTGACACTAAATTGCCTTATAAGATAAAGGCAGTTTAGTGTCAATATATTCTACAGATTGTGATTAAAGTGCCACCGGTGCAGTGTCGGGGTGGGTAGTTATTTCTCAGGTTTTAAAGACCCAAAGAAGCTTGCAAAATGTCGTTACGAAAGGTGCTCCAAAACTGATTCAAAGTGACTTTTTATTAAAGTGCTTCCAAACACTCGTAAAACGCACCCTCACCCGTTCTAACTTTTGAAATAGCTCAATGAAGCTCAATAAATCTAGCCTTTTCCCCCGGCGTTGTTCGCCTTTATGTAGACTTTAACATCGCAAAACGACCGTTTAAATATATCCTCTATGCCCGCGTGAACAATATTTTCTCGGTCATTTTTTTTTCTCTTTTTCTATCCCTGACAATGTGTATGGAAAATTTTAAGTCAAGTAAAGCATACTCATACAGCATACGGCATAGTTTTGATTAGGTTAACCTGTCTCAACCTGTCCAAACATGAATGACTATTGTACAATTATGTGGGAATTATTGATAGGATACGTTATGTACAGGTTATATGTCGAAAAATTCGTTAATGCTTTTAATCATTTATTTATGCATTCGTAGTAAAAATATATTCGTAATGTAAAGGTATATTTTGCATTAGATCTTAGAGCGCTATCTCACTGAGACGCCATGGCGATTTCGCCGGTTACGTATCCAAACAATTCCTATTAAAATTTAGGACAGGAAACTCACTTTGCGACGGTCTGGCGACGTCGCCAAATTAGAAGCGTGGCCATGACTATTACTGGCTACTCCATTAGCAACCGTAGGTATTCATAGCTACGTAGTTGACAACGTCGCCATGGCATTTCGGTGAGGTAGGGCTCTTATGGACAATTTTAAGGGATTTCGAAGAAATCCTCAAAGCGATAAATTCGTTATATCGAGACTCATTATATTAATATAATGTATGCCGTATACTGTGTAACCTTAAGGTTAAATAGATACATAAAACGGCTAAATAACCTTTCAACTTCATCCAGTTCCTTCGTGCATACGGGAACGAAGAACAGCGGTATAAATTTGTCTTTCAGTTGCTCCGGCATAGTTAGATACTTCACCTCCTCCTCGCTCTCCGTCGACATTTCAAGTACTGAAAGAGAGAAAATGAACTTAAAACATAAGAGATACACAGTAGATATCCCGTATTCAATGTATGATTTAAAAAAAACTTAGCAGACATATTTGTCAATATATTCTTAAACTGAATCACTTAAATGTGAATCTACATCATTTAGGGACTTCTTTAATATATAAACAGTTTGGAAAATCAAGTACAAGCCTCATGTTACTACCTATCAGTTATGCAGGCCGCCATTGGCGTTAAGCGCCATCTCTTAGAAGAGCGTCACAATCATAATCATATTTTTATTTGCAAGAATGTGGTACAAATGATGTTATATAGTAATTAATCCCAATACATTCAACTATAATTTTAGTGTGCAAATAGATCAAGAAATTTTAATATTCTTTAATGTCATAGTAGCACTAATCTAATAAAAATTCACTTAGTCGTATTTTGAAATTTGGTAAATTCATATTTAACATTTCCGGAGGTAGTTTGTTATACAATTTAATAGCCATGTAACAGCGCCATCTAGTTTGCTTTGGTGTAACCTTTTCCACTTGACATCATTGCCATCTTGTTATGTAGCAGCCGCTATAGGGTTATGGGTTCGATTCCCACCTCAAGTCTTTATACAAAAAGATATATTTGTGTATTACAAGCATCTGTTACCTATGACACTGGCATTAATTTGTCTATTTATAATAAAACTATTATTAGTAATTTATAAAACTATTTATTTATTTATATATATTTGATCCGCATCGACCAACGATAAAAAAGTGTTATGATAAGTTAGCCCAAGCGGGAATAAGTCGACGATACTAGGGGCTAATAGTGGTCACTATGGGGGTTGCATTTCTATAAAGAATAAATCCCTTAAAAAATACAGATACAAAAGCTTTTTAAGGCTAATTTGTCTATGTGTGTGTCTGTGTGTAAATTTCTTACGTTTTCATTCCTCCAGGCCATCGTAACGCTTTCGTTCTTCTCGCTGCGCGAATCTTCAAAGTGGGTGGAAGAGGAGTCAGCGTCGAACTCCATCCCGTACACCGACACCACCTGGAACAGCGGACACTTCTGCAAGAGCCAAAGTGCACCAGATAATCGCATCACCGAAAACTCGCCTCTTTTAACTCCCTGCTATTGCGCCTCGAGAGCCGGTACTAAAAAATATTTTAAACTAAATACAACAAGAATAAGTAAAATCAAAATAAACCGGGCAAGTGCGAGTCAAACTCGCTCACTAAGAGTTCCGTTCCGTGACGTAATACTTTAAAAGATTATTTTAAGATTTATTTTATTTTGGAAAGTCAATGCATTTTTTTTTTACAAATTTACAGTTTTCTAAACTTTTCCTATACTTATACTTCAACATATAGGTTCTTGCCAAATTTCATGATTCTAGGTCAACGGGAAGTACCCTATAGGTATTGATTCCCTTTGCAAATGTACTAGCATGGGAAATTGCGATATATGACCATATCTGATGGTTGCTTATATGTAGAGGGTTAATTTTCACAGTTCAAGGGACCGCAGACCTCAGAATTTGGTATTCATTTCAACTTTATAGCTCTACGTGTTCCTAAGAAAAAAGGTCCTGACAGACAGAGAGATGGACAACGAAGTGATCCTATAAGGGTTCTTTTTTCCTTTAGAGATTTCCGTAACTATGGCTAATTATTACAACTTTACAATTTTTAGTAGTAAAGATGGGACCTTCTATTGAGTAACGATTATTAAACCTATTATTTTTTTTTTTAAATATTTTTCAGCGTATTACTTATATGAAAAATCACCAACGCGACAAATGTTTTTCACCCGACAAAAGAGCAAGAGAAGCGGATCGGCAAGCGTATCGGGTTTTGTTGCTTACTTCCTGAAATTTCAGTATCTGACCGAAATATATGTGAAAATAAGAAGGATCCGTAACAGGGCCAAAACAAAAGCCCTAAAAGACAACGATGTACTGTACCAGAACTATTTTGAAAACAATGACAACGTAGACTTGGAGAATCAACCCCATAGACACGATAAAGAAATAGAGCAAAGTGATAAAGCCACGAGCAATCTTCCCATTGAATGCGCCTCACATAGGAACGAGGACAACTATTGCTCATACTTGGAGAAAGCAATTTTCGGTCCAGTGGTTACAACCATGAATAAAGAAAACATCATTATCAAGAGAAACAACAAAGGCATTGTGGCCAAGTTGGTGGCCGATGAGGAAAAACGGCCTTCGGGTGAAATAATCGAACATAATCTGCAAAAGGTACATTTCTACGAGCAGAGTCCGGAATGTACAACGCTCGAAGATATTTTCGTAAGTTATTCATTAAACATTAAACAAACAAAAGATTTCTTGTAAGAAAAAACAATATTCGGTTGACTGTTTCTATTTTTACGCATTATCTTTGCTAATAAAAGAAATGACTTTCATTTCTTTTTTTTTTTAATGTAATGTCTGCATAATAATGTTGAATGTGCGCAGACATTTCGATTAATAAAAAAAAATATTTCTGTTAAAAGATTTAATATATAGAAGTTACGTTAATATTTAGATGTTACTGTGAATTAATAATTTTTACGCATGTCATGTTCGCATCTAGTAAACGCAATTGTAAATGTTACTTGTTATTTTAAGTTATCTATTTTTGAGCAATTGTTGTCAGTTTTGCGAACTAATTTTAAAAAAATGTCTTCAGTTACAATTTCAAAGGACGACAAATTATTTTTTTTAATTACAAAATTTATACAGACTTTTTATATTTAAATTACGATTATTACGTTTTTTTTGTTTAAAAAGTGTATTTTTAGTTTTTAACTTTTTTTTTAGGATGGATGTGATTGCAGAGACGATGTCACCTACGTCAGAGGAACTGTCACCGTCTCGTCGACGGGTGCCTGTGAAGTCTGAATGGCTACGATTCTTAAACTTTAAAATATGTTAGCTTTTAAGCAATTTTACACTTACAATAATTCGTTCCTAGATAAATTTTATTCAGTGATATTAATAAGTCCCACAGTTGGGCAAAAGCCCCCCATGTCGACCCATTTTTTCTTATCGTGTATCGTGGGATACTTGAATCCCGAGTCCTTCCCGAAAGACGCAGAATCAAGTAATCTCGCCCCCTCTTCTTCGGTTTATTTGGTCTTCGGCGGCCATTGGTGGGAGTCCATAATGTCATATCACCTTTGCGGGTCTATTCTTGCCACATGGTCTATTCACCCATATCCCTCTTCAGCTTTGCTGACTTCTTTCATACATACATTTCTCCAGAAAATGCTGCATCAATTGGCTCTTTGGCAAACCTTGAGTTTGGACTTCTTCTCTTCAGTGACGTTTGAATACTGTTTAATGATAGTTAAATATAATCAAAATTCATAGACTTTACTGCTCGTAATTTTTGTTTCTTCTTATTAGCTTATAATGACCGACTTTTAGGCAAAGCTCCTCTTTCATTTTGCATTCAAATTAAGTTACTCTATAAAAAAATGTAACACTATTATACCAGTAATTATATGAAAATATGACTTGAGAATATTTTTATTAATTTTGGCGAATAACTAGCGAGTAACAAATTGTTATATATTATACGTATGTTCAGGTCGGTGTGCACTGAAGCAGGAATGTTTGCGATACGCGCGCGCCGCAAGGTGGCCACCGAGAAGGACTTCCTGGAGGCCGTCAACAAGGTCATCAAGTCCTACGCCAAGTTCTCCGCCACGCCCCGATACATGACCTACAACTAATTGTTTAATCTGTATTGTCTATGGTCTAAAGCGCACTGGCGTTTTACACGTGATGTGAATGATAATAAAGTTATGTATAGAAAATTTACTCTGTGATTTTTGTTTTTTATTTTTATTATGTCATAATGTCACTGATACTTTCTAATTTCCCGCTTTTCGAGTATACATTGGAAAATAATTTTGTTGGTTTAATCTTTTACATATTTATAATTTAAATATCAATTAATGTTATGAAAAAAAATATATTTAAATACACGGTACTATTGAGTACTATGTCCTATGTATGTATGAACCCAAAAATTATCTTTTTTGAACACTATTTCAGGCAAGACTGTTACTGTCACTGTACTGCACTTTAAAATGAAGACGAGACTTTCAATATACATTATAGCCGAGTGTCTTTAGTCCATCTATGAATTCTATTAGTTAAAAACCGCCACTTCTGCTCCTGACGGTAGGCACCTAGATTTTATTTTAATACTTAAAAACTAAGACAGGAGCATGAAAAATTATTAAAAAGATAAAAGTAGGCAGAAAATTACGTTAAAAAATTGTGATAAAGTAATATGAACTTATATCCTCAATGCAACTTCATACTATTGTTAGTCTCGCTAAAACTCCGAAACGGTTAAACCGTGTTTAATTATGTTTGTTTTGTTTTATTCCCCTTACTTTCGAGAAGGTTTAAATGAGAAGTCAAAAGATTATTTAAAAATACTAAACTATGGAGAATTAATTTGGAATAGATGACGTTAGTACTAAACCTTTCTTCTGACATGCCATGTAAAATTATTGTCCCATACAATATTATAGCATACTGAGGCACGAACATTTCGAAGCATTCGAGTCGATAATTTGACTTTGAAAATATTGTGTCAACGCGGGTTGCATTAGCATTGGTTAAAAGGGTGACACGATAAAGACTTGCCTGTAGTGGGCACAGAACGAATATTTTCTTCCTAAATACAGTTGAATCTTCGAATTCGAACGGTTCGAAATGTTTGTGCTAGGGCCTCTGGCTAGAACAAACGTTTTAAGGAAAGGCAAGGAAATTGGTTGATTGGCTCAAGTACTTCATACATTTTTTGTTTACTTAATTCTGGAGACGAAACTAGGTTCAGTTTTTTTTTAAATTAGCCCACAGCTGGGCAAAGGCCTCCCCCTTCTTGGTCTAATTTCCCAATCTTGTCCTTTCCTTTCCAATCTTTTCCGAATTCAAATTTTAGTCCAATCTCATCCACAACTTCCCCGCAAAGGCAGCCATATCATCGTGCCACCTCTTCCTCGGACTGCCTGGGTCTTCGACGGCCAATGGTAGGCATCCAGGAAGTTGCGACATTGGCCCACCATTGCAAGTCCATTCAAGTCACATGCCCAGCCTAAGCGATAAAAACAATTAAATTAACTTCCTTAACAGCTGCTTGTGAATAATGAAGGTAGGTTACTATTGCCTGTCAATTTTTTAATTATTTAGTGTAAAACGTAATTGGGTTGCGTGTTCTTGATTTATATCGGATATTAGCAAATTTGTAATAGTGCTAACGAATATAAAGTGATATCAGTTGCCTAAATTAATTGTACATTATTAATACAGATTAATATTGACCTGTTTTTTTGTATAATTTGATAAATGTCGCAAACGGTAAGTCATCATTATGTAATTATTATTTTTTTTATTTTTATTTATAACAAGGGGCAAACGAGCAGGCGGTACTCTTAAGTGACTACCGACGCCCATGGACAACTGCAACACCAGGGGTTAAGTACTCTAATACGAGATATAAACGAAAAATCATACATGGAAATTCCTCCTGGTCGTGCAGATGTCCATGGGCGTCAGTAGGCACATAGCTGCCTGCTGCCTGCTCGTTTGCCCCTTGTAACACAAAAAAATCTAGTAGACTTTAGGCCGTACCTTTCCTGGTACGTTTATATTACATCATTGTTATTGTTTATTAGCTATTGATTTATTTACATAAAATTATTTAAGGCTTTAATTAAATTATTTGATGTGTATATACTCACGTTGACATAATACAAACAATTTACATCTATTGATTCAGCGGAGCTTAGAGAAGTTGGCGTTCATTCCAGAGATTTAATTGTTGCCAGTGCTATCTTAATTTTGCAGACTTCCATCCAACAGTTATTTAACTTCAATATATTTAATACTCTTTGAACAAACAAGGTACCATATTTATATTAACTTTTGATATCAATTTAAATATAATGCGTAATAAATTCAAAAATTAAAAGAATATAACAAAATTAATTAATTATTATAAAAGTCAATTACGTTATGAGAGGTTTTTTTTTTAAATCAGAAAGGTAAAATTAAGTATAAAAAAAAAACAAACGTATCCACAGAGTCAACCCACTTTCTAACCAAAGATAAGATACGTCTGCAAGGAAAGACAATTAAGGCCCTTCATCGTCATTAATCATAAGGCTTTTTTCAAAAGGAAAAACAAAGGCACAGATCCATTTCTATCATTTTACAGAAAAAAAAATTTAAATGCAGTCACTGTAACCCAAATCTGTCAGCACGAGACGGACAACCACATTAATTCAAAAAATAGAAGCCCAAATAGCGAGCACCCACACGTAGCTTGTCAGCGTTTTGAAGAAGTAATTAAACAAACTTGACTGAGCACTTGCCTCTACAGAGTGCTTTTTTCACATAACAAGGGGCAAACGGGCTGTTGTGTTGTGTGGTTCACTCGAGTGACTACTCGCCCATGTACAACTGCAACACCTGGCTCGCAGATGCGTTGCCGGCTTTTGAGGAATGAGTATGCTCTTTTCATGAAGGTCCCTAAGTCGTATCGGTTCGGAAATACTGATACCGATTTGACTAAGGGACCTTCAAGAAAAGAATAAAATATACCGATTCAGTTGTTTGGACAGTGTACCCGAAAACCGGTTACCAAATTAGAAGAAGCCGTTGTGTCTGAAAGGATGGAGGGCGAGCGTCCAAAAGAACTTAACTCCGTAAGATGGACAGATCAGGTGAAGACAAGTCTGTATACGGGTATCGGGAATGCAAAGAATCTGGCCGAGGGTTGCCGTGTGTGGAAAAACCTATAAAGGGGGGAGATCGAGAGCTTCACAACAACTAAAGGAAGGAGCAAAAACTAAAGGAGGAGTGCTTAAGTGTATGTTAAACAGAACTATCCTTAAAGAATGACAAATTCGAAACCCATTTTTGAAAGGCCGACAAGGCGTTCTGGTGATGCAGAATATCATGGGTCGTGGTAGTGATTTTGCTGTATAAGACATTATATATTTATCCGCTACGTACCCGCTTCAAGCCCCACCGCCGTTGGGGCATTGTCGCGCCCACTCCTAACACAAGCTTTTAATTTAAGCTTAGCAGGAAGGGGAAAAGGGAATATTAGACATAACTAAAAACTATTCCTGATATTCTTAAATAAATAAATAAATGAACACCCATCTGTGGTGCGAGGAATAAAAAATAAAAATAATTACGCACTACAAAGTCACCGTACTTCACAAAAATGTCTTTGATAAAATATTAAATGATAAGATAATATCATTCGTTGTTTATTAAATTAGGCCAATTAGTCCCTGCTATGTCCGATGACGTAGTCAAGTTATTATCACACACAGACACACACATATATTGTTAAGAAAGCTAATGTTATTGTAAAATTGTTTTGTATCCATGCCGATTAGGTAATCTCCGGAATGGTACAATGAGGCGAACGTCTTAGCATTCCACGGATTCACCGTGCGGTTGTTGGATTTTTCGAGTTGCAGAAGAAGGCACCATACAAGTGCCCGCGATTTATGACCCATGTGCAGGTTTAGGAGATTTAATACTCTACGATAAATAACGTAATGGGTAAAGAAGATAGTTGTACAGTTTTAACTTTTCCATGATCATCTCTTCATCTTATTCAGTTTATTTTATTTTTTTATTACTGGACACTTATAAAATTAGTATTAAAAAAAAAAAGCATTAATCAGTAAAGTTTCCACTGTAAGAAAGACTTAGCAATACAAAATGAAAACAATAGTAAAAAATTAAAACCCATTAAATAAAATTTGGTAAAAGTTTTTTTTTTAAATTGTAATTTGAATAAAATAAAAATGGCCAAGTGCGTGTCAGTATGCGTTTATACAGAAGGGCTCCGTATCTGATACGTGATGAAGGACCTCTTTTTTTAACCCATTCACTTCATCTTGCGTTACAAAATTCTCTAAAATTCTATGAACTTTTTCTTCTAGACCTAGCTGCGATACTTTTTAAAGCTTTCATATATTTCTTCTAAAACCAAGGCTTTATTTGAAAATGAAAATTTGAAATTATATAAGGAATTCAATTACCTGTGCACTTGGATTCCTTATATAATTTCTGCTTCTGCTGTTGCTGCAAGAACAAAGTTTTTCATGAGATAACGTGGAAGTTGTACAAATCGAATATAAAATTACTTAGTTGATGAATATATGGCGGTTACTATATTTTCCACCATGCCTTTTTGTTACTGTTATATATATTTATACAATAATTCTTCTGATTTTTTTACACAGTAAATATATCGGTAATTTAAGCATTTATTAGAAAATAACAGCGTTAAAGAGTAAATAATGCTGTATGTATACTTTACTGCGTTTACGCCTGAATTCGTGGCTGTTTATGTTATCTACTGAGTACTGTTTATCAAAACTTTGGTCTGTATCAGAACATGCATGTATTCCTGCGTGTAGGCTTAATACACGTTGGTGTTTATTAACGTGTTTATTCGAATACTTGCGTGCGTGTTTAGAAGCGTGTGTGCTTATATGAACACGTGATTGTTTTTATAAAGGATTTTAATCAAACGTACATACTATTTGCATATGGTTATTGTCAGATGTAGTGGTATATAATATTTATAATGTAACCTTTCTCTTTGGCTCTGACTTTGATAGATGTATGTATAGAATGATGGATGTAAAATATTTTTATGAGAACATTTACGGGATGAAAAACTTATAAATTTAGTAGGTTGACATCTAAACCTATCATGATATCTGTCATCAATTTCTTTTTCTTGACGTTTCAAAGACAAACTTTGTAAACTTAAATGAAACCACAACCATAATTTTAGTTATTTATGTAAACAAAGACGAACACTGAGTAAATTTTAGGTGTGACCGAGTTAAGTCAAAGTCGATAATAAAGTCAACTTTTTTTTGTTGACATAGAGTTTTACAAGCACTTAATAATGTCGTGTGTACAATTTTTTTTTAATCATTACTCAATACATTGATGAGAAAAATTACGACTTAAGTTAAGGTTTTCATTCAGTTTGATTGTGTTCTTAGACCTTGTGAAACAAGGTCTAAACCACGAAACCTTACCGAAGTGACAATGGGAAAATTTTACATAAGATTTCTCCTTTTTAATCCCGGTAACGTCAAATAGGAAAATAGACAATACCTAATTGCTAAAACGTCTGGATTTCCCACTGTAGAATGTAGCTAGAAATTGTCATTCTAAAAATACTTGCAGCTTATTCTGTTATTCCTCTCGCACGACCTAGAAAGTCAATTAGAAGAATAGAAATTGTTTTTTTTTATTAAAAGTCTTTGTTGGCCTTAAAATCGTGTGCAATAATTTAAAGCGGCTCAAAATAGAATTCAAATACAGTTTTCACTCTTGTACTGTTGAGGTGCTAAACTATTTTAAAATATTTTTCAATTAAATATTGTGTAACATGTTATCCATCGAATTATATTCCATTGAATTATATGTTTTATGTATACTAATATGTGAAGCTGAAGAGTTTGTTTCTTTGCTTGAACGCGTTAATCTCAAGAACTACTGGTCCGGTTTGAAAAATTCTATCAGTGTTAGATAGCCCATTTTTCGAGGAAGGTTCCTATAGGAACCTTCCTCGAAAAATGGTATACCATCACGATAAAATTAAACCTATTTTTACCTCATTTTACGCGTACAAAGTCGCGGGCACGGCTAGTAATCTATACATTAATACGTGAAGCCAAAACTTTCTGTACCGTTTAAGGAAAATTGCGCGAACGGCGAAGTAGCCAATCTGCCACAACTATCAAAACATTTTACTGAAAAATCGAAAGCAACCAGCTGAAATTATGTATAGACCTTTATTTTGGCTGTACAAATGCTGTCTCAAAAGTCATAATGGTCATGTGACCATTGTGACCGACTGGTCGAAATGTTTGTGGGTCAAATTTCGACCAGCCGGCGATCTCAGGTATATAATTATTAATTTTACATGGCCCTTGGTCGCTTTTTAGGATACAATAATTCTCTCAGATTTCCATAGTAGCTACCATGTTAAAATTAAATCAAATACGATTTTTTATATTGTGGTATATGCACATAATATGAGTTGCGGTTTTTGATTAAACAAAATATACTTTTATATTCTTTTATTACGGCATATATCGAAAGATTGTGTTTTAATATTTTTGTAAGTCGAAATAGGTTTTTGATACCGTCTTCGTTCCTCTTTGTGTCCTTGTTTTAGAGTCACGTTATCCTTTTTTATTTTCGTTCACACTTTTATTGTCAATCTCCCTCTCGTTCTCGTTTCAATTTTTCTTTTTAGGGTTCCGTAGTACAAAGAACCCTTATAATTCCGCTCTGTCAGTCTATTTGCCCGTAAGGCGATCCCCCCCCTAGCGTTTCCAAACTATTAGCCGTAGATACTTGAAATTTTCCACGTTGATAGAACATGCTAAAAACTCATTAGGAAAATTATAATTACACATTTATTTCAATGTTACATTGATAAGTCGCTCGCTTTGATATTCGAATAGAATATATTACGAACTGTTGGGAAAATTGTTGCATACTCAAGAATACTGAAACACGGAGGAGATTGGAGGTTTTGAAAAGCAGAGTTAAATTGGATCTCCCAGCTCCCGGTCGCTTAACCTAGCCGACTTAATTGCGGTTACTGATTATGCTATGCTGTCCCGAGTTTACGACTCTTTATGTCCTATTGAATAATGAGTACTGATTTTAAACGGAATGCCGAAGGACATACATTGACTACCAGAATGTTCGTAATTTCGCAGACGTGTTGTCGCCATTTCTCGTATCTTCTCCTTTAAAAGTCAGTCAAGTTTTCTTTTCTTGAATGTTCCTAAGTAGTATCTGTTCGAGAACACCGGAGCAACTGGTTGCATATGCCTAGAAAATGGTGGATATTTGAACATCTGTAACGGTAAAACTTACCAAAACAAACAGCTGTTATGTCAGCATCTTGGCAACATCCCACGCCGGCTATCGCTTGAAGATGAGACAGTGAGATTGCATATATATGTCGTATGTAACGGTGTATGTGCATAGAGATAACAAGGTTAACGGGGCGCCCTCCGGGCAGAATGGCGGCAAACTGGAAAGAATGCGCATTACGTTAGCGTTACATGTTTATTTTGTTCACGTAATTGGAATGAGACTAGAATTTGTACGTTTCGAAGAATTCAAAGAGCTTTACCGCTACGCCCAATTAACCTTTCCCGGTCATTGATCAGACCGACGGATTACATTTGTGTTTCTTTCTTGGTTTTGAAGGCTATTTCTTAACTATCAGTAAATACTATTTGCGATCTAGACTGGCTTTACTATTTACCTAGGTCTAAGTCTAGGTCTTACCAAATTTCCTCTCTTCATATCTATTTTGCCGTATAATACTGAATCGTTTTTGTTACCGAGCATAGGTTGCTATCGAGTCGATGGGAGTCTGAGGAGCTAACAATTGTTTGTTGATCAACTCCACGCATTCGGCTGTGCGACAATAGATTAGGGCTTTTAAAATCCAATTTGTATAAAGAATCTTTCGATTTTGTTTATGATCATTTCGCCGCGAATTCTCAAGTTTCTAAAGCATAAAAATCGACCAATTAACATCTAATAGCTTCGGCCAGGTGTTTTATAATTCCTCAAATTGCTCGTTTAAGTGGTGCAGTTACGATGCCAGGTTTTCACACAAGACGGTCCAACGGTTTCACATGGAAACTATGACGATTACGATCGATTTATTCATTTACTCGGGCCATAAACGTAGGTCGACGACCCGCGTCTAGATGCGGTCTTCGCGATAGAAGAAAGAGACGCCTAGAGCCTCGCGCCCGAGGGCGGACGGCCAGAAATGATTTCTCCGCAACTCGGATTGCATAAGACCATTTTTCAATTAAAGCTTTAATGAACGCCGTCGATAAAGTATCGGCCGCGCCTTTGTTGGGACGGAACTTTCTTGGTGCCTCATCGCAATATAATGTCTTTTAACGAGATAATTCTATTACCGGCAGACTGGTCGTGTTAGCATTCAAATTAGCGGAGCGTGACCGTTGTCGTACGATCAACAATGGCGGGCGCAGGTCCTAGTTCATACACTTTCACCAAAGCCTTGTTACAAGCTAATCACCCATATACTGCTATGCGCCGCTCGTTCACCGAGATATTCAATTCTGTGTATTGAAATGGAACCGTTTGAACGGATTTTTAAAATATTCACTGTATGACTGTTTTATCTGTTGATCAATACGATATTTATGATATTTATCCCTTGGAAAATAAATCCAGGCCTTTAATTGGTTGACTCAATATAAGAAATCGTCAAAAAATGACCCACTGTACCGGTTCCAAAGATTGGTTTCATTATAATTAAATATAGGATTAAATGAAGATTATATTGCATCAACATGATTCTCAGGACTCTTACGTAAGGAGAGAGAGTAGTTATCTGTTATCAATATTTGGACATTGTTTCTTTTATCTTTGAGAATGTGAGCATCCATCTTCGAAACAGATATAAGAGACCGCCCTATTTTTATGGTAAATAGACTTTCACCGAGTCATCTTTATATGATTTATAAGCATTTTTATCTCTGAGCCCACTCAATTGAAGATTGTTTCTATGAAAACGGGTTTCTCAAAACGGAATGAGGCTGATCTCATAACATAATTAACCTATAGAAATGTATGCCAGCATGTTCATAGATTTGATACCGTTTGATAGTTTTAATCCTAGCTAATTTTATAAAAGATAATGTGAAATTGTTTGATGCTTTTACGCACAAATACGTCTCCTCTTAAAACTGGCACGATTATGTAGTTGGTTTTTAGCGAAGTTAAAGATAATTCAAGGGTGTCTAGAACTACATAACCTTAGCTGAAATTGATGGCATTCTTAACTTACAGAAACGTCTTTACTGGCAACTGTCTGAAATGGCAAGGTCGTGGACTTTTGGAATTAAAAGTGCTAAGAGTGTTACGAATTGTGAGGCGATGTCTGATGATATTTCATCAGCTTTAGCTGCTGGTATCATAATAATTCCTCAGAGTACTAAAACAAACAGCTACATGAGAATGTAAGTTCGGATTTAAATATAGATTTGCTGAATGAAAATACGTGAACGCTATCGGACATTCTAAATCTAAGTTCGCAATTTACCGGTGAGAAATAAATAAATAGTTTGCATTGCTGGCGGCTGAACGGAGTTATTTAACTGTTGTGAAATTTATTTCTTATGTTAGGTTGCGTTCAAACCAAACGTATCAACCGCTGACTGTGAGAAACTTTTAAAGTGTCTATCATTATGATCATCCACAGCCCTTTCTCTCCCACTGCCGGGCAAAGGCGTCTCCACGCTTGTACCACTCCTTACGGTCTTGAGCCAATCTGGACAGGTTCGACCCGTGACAGATATAATATCTGTCACGGGTCGAACCTGTCCGTCCATCGTCGACCCATCTGGTTGCTGGACGACCAATACTCCGTTTCCCTATCCTCGGGCACCACTCACTGCCTTACTCATCACTTCGTCGGGTCTAGTGTCCTACTTAGCTCCACTTTGAGATTGCCTATATACTGATGCAAAGGGAAGAAGAGAAGAACGGATATGTGTAAATTTCGTCTCCTACAATACTACAATAATGTGGACACGACTTTGCGTAGTAGTTTACAAATTTATACAATTTAGTGGAAGCGATGCGGATATAGAGCGGTATTGATATTCATCGTGTGTACCGAACTAATATCACGTCATTACGCTTTTCATATTTGCTGACACTAATCCCTGTTTTCCGGACACTTTTCCCAGTGGAGACACTGAATTGATCAAGATGTAAAACTGTAACACGATAAAGTATGGTTCGACAAGCTTGCCGACAAGAGGTCCAAACGGCAGAACCACACATCAATTTCTCTTGAAGTATATCTACTTTGGTAGTAGCTGTTCTTGGTCAATCCAGGCAGTACTAAAACAAACTGCTGCATTAATCATCTGCAATAGATGAAATGGCCAATGAAGATGATAAGTCGCTGACAGTTCGTACTGAGTCACTCATACGTATCATCGTAAATGTGAACAAACTAACTATTTGTTTGCATTAGTGGCCTACCAGTGGCAAATTCGAGTATATAGTAAAAATGATATGAACAAAATATGCAGTTTTATTTCACGTTTTAAGGCTTATAAAAAAAGTTTGGTTTGTACGCACCCTTAAAGTCACGATCGTTGTTGATATCACGAATGTCTCAAGGATACTAGGGTCATAGTCTAGTGGAGCGGACCAGTATTGAAAAAACGGAAAAAACGTTCAAGTGCCAATTATTTTATTACTCTTAATAAATATGATTGACAGTGTAACGGTGTCTTACGTAATATATTACAATGTTACATACAATTGACAATACGTAATACAGACAATCTATATTCAGAAGTACATGAACAGCTTAACTAAATAATTTAAGCTAACCCTGGTGTTAAACGGGAGTAACATTGTGTAGAAGAAGTTACTTGAATTCTAAGAAACCCCGTAAAAATTTAAAACTATCGGTATTGGACAAAATAATTACATTAAACGCGGACGAAGTCGCGGATTACAACAAGACAAATAATAAAACATGCTATTTGGTTATACCTATAATTGGAAACTGGACCTGCCTTATATCTTAATTAACTAGCACCTACTTCTTTTGTGAGTTATCGCACTCGGATCGAACCGCCAACAACAATATTGGCGAAAGGTTACGCAACCGTGGAAAGTAGACTCGAACGGTTCGAGCGAGATGAAATATCAAGATTCCGATTGGGAAAGGATAAAAAGTGGTTCGAATACACAGAAAGTTGTCGCCAAAACGGGAGGCCTCCGATTCGCTTTCGTCCATCGAGCATGAAAGTGCATTATTGTAACGCTGTCCGGTTAAACGACCTTGGTACACCCAAATAACCACCTGAAGCACCAGGCGCGGATCCATCGTGGTTGGCCCGATGGGCACTACACTACACGCACATGTATACATTTTACTATAAGATTTGTGTCAAAGCGGAGTCATGAAGATGGTAAAAATATTAATTGCCAGATGATTAATATCACTCCTCTTAAAGTAGTACAAGAGTCGTGATAATCAGGGACATTTGGCTGCAACATTCGGAATCACAATGGAAGGCCGTTAGAGGCAAAAGTTAATTTGTTACAGTTTTATGTTTGGCACGACACAGTAATGCTCATAGCAGATTACAGTCTAAGAGACGGCTGCGACCATTTTCATAGACACAATACGTAAAATTTTAACAACTTTGATGACTTGCGTAACTGTTTAAAATTCGGTGTATTCAAAATAATAAGAGATTCTGCAAAGTCTAGGCACTTATTTCACCCCATTGTGTGTTTCGGAACGGATACAACTCAGTGTGTACGACTCTGTTGTTTGTGTGTGTTGTGTTGGTGTTATCATTAGTAAGAAATAAGAGACTTTTTTTTTAATTTTTATTACGACCAAGCATTCACTTCTTGAAGGCTGGAAACTTATCTGCTAGCCTTATGATAGAGCGGTTGTCTATCAGGGCCGGTAGCCGCTCGGGTGAAAGTTTGCCCCTTGTTATATTATAAAAAAGTTTCAGCCGTAGTCCTATTAGGGAGATAATGCGCGATGCTAGCGAATATATTGTTGCTTAAGAAGTTTATTATTTGATGTTCGCGCGATCGCATCGTCTTCAAGGACACTTCTTAGACATCAATATGTTTGATTGCACGTTTGTATTAACTAAGTTATGGAACTTCGTATCGCGCATTCGCATTCTATAAAGACGGCGCCATAAATGCCTCCACAATGCGGCGCCTTGATTGTATTACATATGTAGATTATATGTACAGCTGTCTCTTTGTCTATAAGAGAGACCAAATTTTCGCGTAGCCTTGACACGATAACATTTAATTCGGGCTAGGAATTAGGTAATAGAGACACGGTACACGATTGTATCATGATAGATTATTGGTTGCGGTTATCGCACGTCAACAAACGGTGCGTTTGTCTGTCCATGCTAATTACGTGTTTATATTGACGTTACCTTTCACCTCGCTAACTATTGAGAGCGGATGTTTACTAAACTACCGCTGGTATTAGCAATATTGATAACTTTGTACAATCTAGTGTCAGTTATTTTATTTTACTTATTTAATTTCTTTAAAGACAATTTTACTTATAAAATTTACTCAGTGCAACATAAACCACCACCGGTTTTTCTGTGCACTGTTGATTCTTAAACGGTAACTTTTATACAAAGCTACAACTTATTCGTAAATATATAATATATTGTACAATGCTTCTTAATTTTAGCTTTAGACATACATATGTTTTAGATTATCAAAATGAAATTGTGAGCATACAATAATAATTTATACGGAATACGCAAAAGCAAACTCATTAGTGTAATGCTTATACAGTTATAACTATCATCTAATTAATTATAAAAGTAGATGCACTGATTTATTTTCAGTAAAAGATTCATTGTATGCTGCGTTCCACTAAGCGATCGCAACACCCAAAACGCACCCTCAGACATTCTACTTAAAGACCGTGATCATAGTATCGATGAAAACGTCACTAATGACGTCATTACACAAGCTCACAGAAACCTCTGACGCCCCAAGTCCAAGAGGTGGGCCGTCTTGGGCGATGTCAAGTTAACTATCTTATAACCTCAAAACAATAAAGATGGCGGCAGTGCAAATTACGCTCTTCGATGTGGAAAGAGATATTTTAGTATAACTTCATTTTTGAACACGCGGAACGTGGGATACAATTCTGTAAAATTGTATAAAAAAATGAAGAAAAGTTTACTTTATAAAAGACATTTTGTTTTTTTCTCTATTTGACAATTGATATATCATATCAACGTTTAAAACGCCCCTTATCCCGTTTCACTTGAATTTATGATCGCAACGCAGCACGCAAGTGGAACGGGAAAAATTGCGGACGAGAGCGTGGACGTTGCGATCGCTTAGTGGAACGCACCAACGATCTTTTTTAAATATCTATCAGTATTGCCGCCATGATAATAACGACGTAAGACGAATGTTGGTCGGTCATAATGGCGACATTAGTGACATATTGCGCGGACATATAACAGACATATAACAGCGCTACCATCATTGACAACAGTTTGATAAACTATTGGTGGATGTTATGGCTGCAATGATACAGAAGTAGTTAGTATTTCAGTAATGTGTAAAATATATCCAAGCTTATTTACTTAGGTCTTTGAGATCAATAAAGATAAAAGTGTAACCAACTGATTTATATAATTTATGTCATTCACACTACATTAAAATATAATTCAAGAATTATTTTCTTGGGTTTAACACCGGCCATGGACTACTAGGATTGTAAATGCCTTGTCAGTTTTTTTTTTATAACACAAGGGCCAAACGGACCACCTAAGTAACCATGGACGCCCATGGACAACTGCAACACCAGAGGGCTCGCAGATGCTTTGCTGAATAAATAGAAGCATTCCACTTTTAACTTCGTCCAATCTATTTCTTAAAGACCAAGACTTGACTTGGCTTTCGACCAGCCAGCATCCACATCATCAACCTTTAGGATTTACAACCTCTGGTATATCTTCCGGTTAAAATATAACCGAAACGAAAGTGAAAAATCAATCGAAAGTTCCGGTCTTTCGGAATTCAAACCTCCGTAACGTCACTAATTAAAAACACCGCTGCACTGAATTTTGTGTATTCATCCCTATCCTATTAGGGTCGTTATTTGTCGTATTTGCGTCTTCCGGGTCGTGGAGGACGGTTTTGAAGAAAATACAAGAACGCGCTGTCTCTTATAATAGCTGCGAAATTACGCATGCGCGACTGGAAGCTACTCTATCAATATATCTATTCCACAATCATACATCAATAATTATTTGATAACTTTGTTTTAGTGGTATTCCTGCTGCTCCTGACGGTCTCATCGGGGATGGCTTTTGTCTACTGCATCTGTCCATTATTGCACATGCCAGTCTGTGGCACTGATGGCGTCACATACGACAACGAGCAATGTTTGACATGTCTGAAGCCAAAAGTGACTGTAGAGCATGAAGGAGAATGCTAGAAGATGCTAGAACCAACGTAGAATCATCTTACTTGCAATAAAGATGTCTATTGAATGACTAATTTGTTGAAATTGCTATCGACGCTGTATTTTTAGGGTTCCGTACATATAACGCTGGGAAGAAGAAAATAATAATTTTGTATTTTAGAGCTTCCATGCATGTAAAGTGGAGCTTAATAATTTTTTTTCACTCAACTCCATCATGTATTCATTCATTCATTCATTCATTCATATCATTGAATAGCTCTTTTAAAATTAAGGGAAGGTTACATACACATCTTTTTTATTATGGGTAACATTTTCGAGAAATTGTCCTTCAAAGTATTTTGCACGGTGATTCTTCAATAGGAATTGCAAACTATTAGACGTAGAGACTTGAAATTTTTCATGTTGATAGAACAAGCTAAAAACTTATTAGAGAAATTGTTTTCATCGAAACCGGATCTATATAAGCGTGTCTTGACACGCTCTGGGCCACATTTTATTTGAAGTCTGTTGAAAATGGGTAAAGCTCAGCTCTAGCCGAGTGCCGTCGGGAAGCGCAATAAATTGGGTATCTGTAAAGTCGGTTCAAGGGCGATAATTTTACATGATAACGCCGATTGTGCCTCTGAAGCCCTTGAACTCACTTGCACGCCCAGGCAGAACGTGACACTTTTTCGTGAGTGCACCCGGTATTCATCGATTTATAAGACGTTATTACGTATAAAAAAAATGCAACGCAGGTTTTCTTATAATAATAATATTATATATTATATATTAGCAGGTTTTCTTATAATAATAATATTATATAATAATATTATATACAAAAGCCGCGTTTGACGATCATCAGCCTGCTGTCCTCGCACTTCATACAGTCTGGGTTCAGGTAGTCCCACCCGTCGGAGCCACAGACTGGATCGAAATACAGGTGACAGCTGCACGTGGTCACTGCGATCTGCGCGCCCCCTACCAGGCTCAGCAGAGCAAGTATCGCGGCTGAAACGAAGTCATCTTTGGAATAATAATAATACATGTAAAATAAAATCAATCATTGTTCGTTAGTACCATGAGGATCCGGTACAAGTACGCATAAAGCGGTTTTGGAGGATCTGGAACCTTTGTTCCAGCGGGCTTAAGTACGAACACAACACTCGCAAAGAAGCTATAAAAGAGATTGGTTAACTGGCTATGGCAAGACAACGTCTGTCGAGTCCGCTACTAATAATATATTTATAGCCAAACAATGTTCATAGACATGAGGAGTATATATGCAAGACATAAGTTTTAATTCTACATTGTATGCATGCTGACAGGTCAATCGAAGACAAACTGCTAAATGCTGTGCCAAAGCACAGCGCTGATTTTTAGTTTGCTCTTTTTTGAGTTTACTTTAGCGTTGCCCGTTGCCTTACAACATATAAAATACTATTAACACGCTACTGATGTTAAAATAAAATGGTCAGGAGGGTGTCAAGACGCGCTTATATATGTAGGAAGGTTATTTGTTAAATAACTCCAAAAGTTGATGTTCGATTTCGTTCAAAATAATTTTCCTAACGAGTTTTTAGTATGTTCTATCAACATGGAAAATGTCAAGTCTCTACGTCTAATAGTTTGGAAATGCTGAAACCCTGGGACGTACATAATGACGTCATGGAAAACAGCTAGACTGTATGTAACATAATCGTTGCTAAATTATTATGACTATCATTTATTTAATTTATCTTATTGTTACATACATTTTTAAATATTATTATAAAAATAAAAACATTTAAAAACATATAAAAAAATAGACCTCCGCCGGCAGCGAGGCGAGGACCAAAGCAACCGGTGGTTAGGGCTCCAGATTAAGAAACTTCCTCACAATACGTGCCGTCTCAAGCAATACCGCCTTCTGTATCCCCTCGCTAAGGGACCCTAAATCGGTATTGTAAGTGTTCCAGAACTCTGACAATATATGCGTTTTGAACATTAATCTTTGTTATGATTCCCAGAGCACAGAAACATCGTCTTTTGTCTGAAGCTATCTAAAAGATTTATTTGTTCACCGTACTTACGTTGAATATTTTCTGTTTATTCTTACTAGAGATGTATTGTGCTTTGTTTTAGGAATCTATTCAGAAACCACTTTGTTTACAACTAGTTCGTACATGGGACTTCATCCGTCTGGTTAAATAAACTTAACTACTATAGAAGTAGGATGAATCTACATGTATTCCTTAATGGAACATGAACATTAAATGTAAAATAAATGCAGGAAAAGTTTAAATTTTATATAATATAGTATTTTAGCTTACATTTAATGTTCACGTTTAATAAAATGTATGGAATATGCATTAAATGTCTACATTTTAATTAGAGGTAGCGCCACGCTTGTATCCGAATAGGGTACTAGTACCTCTTTCTCACATGAGATCGGCGTGAAGTGGCAGTAATACTGTCACGTCAAGTGATGGTATTGTTGTCGCGTTTCGTTTGGCTTGTGAAGCTTCCCGGTTAAACTCGTGATTTAAGGCCGGCAACGCATCTGCTAGTCTTCTGGGCGTGCAAATGTCCATAAGCTCGTCGAGAGTAAGGGCGTCGAGCCAGCGTAGGCACTTAGGTGCCTGCTACCTGCTCGTTTGCCCCTTGTAACGTAAAAAAAAATGCAAGTGACATCCTCAAAATCTTATCTCTTACATAGAAATTAGAGAGATTTCCCGATTTTACGAATGAAGAGAGAATTATAAAATGTAACAGGGCGGGGGGATCCCTTGTAAACTTAGCTTTTAAGTCGTAAATTTTTTAACCGAATTATTAAATGATTAGAAAAAAATATATACATATAACGTTCATAAATGCTTATAAAAACGTCTATATGAATAAACGACTTTGAGTTTGACTATGACTTTGACTATGACTTTGACTTTGACTTTGATTTTGAATATGACTTTGACTATGACTATGACTTTGACTTTGACTTTGACTTTTTACTTTGACTATGACTTTGACTTTGACTTTGTACCTAGCCCAGTTTCATCTTAATCTCTTTTTACCCAGGTATAGTTTGTCTATGATAATTAATCTAAGCATAATACCCTACGCTTAATTAAAATGTGTGAGAACAATTTGAGTCGCGTGGAAATAAATTCAAGCTATACAGATGGAATTGATATCAATTCAAAACACAAATTGGGTTTGATTAAATTCCGCGGTGAATGATACGCGTCCAAAATATTCTACAATATTCCGTTACCAAAGCTATTATCGTAAATTACAGAAATATATACATTAATCCGTACTATCTCTTTTACTTTTACTCCCAGGGCGTAGATCTTCGTTTATCTTCCCTTTCTCCTGTTTTTCTAATCAGAGGTAACGCCATGCTTCGGGTACCATTACCTCTTTCTTACATAAGATCGGCGTGATGTGGCGGAAATGCTGTCACGTCAAGTGATGGTATTGTTGTCGCGTTTCTTCATTAAAGACCGGCAAAGCATCTGCTTGCCTCCTGGTCGTGCAGGTGTCCATGGTCGTCAGTAGGCACTTAGCTGCCTACTGCCTGCTCGTTTGCCCCTTGTAACTCACAAAATTCGTAGTCTTAATTAAATTATGAACACGAAAACAAAAGATTTAAACGGTTCATTTATATATTATGCTTGCGGCTCCTGACACATGTATCCTTACCTGAATTTAGGCTGGTCTCCTATTAGCCGATTAAATGATCTCGTTAATGTTTTTTTCCAAAAAACGCGATATTGCCCGTCTGTGTTATAAAATAATAATTTTACATGGCAAGTCAGTCTAAAGTTCTCTTAGAGTGCGTGCTGCCTAAAAGTGCCACCAAAGTATTCACCTCTACGTTAAAAATAGTTTGTAGACGCAAACACGCAAGCTCGTCAATATATGCTTTCAGTACGTGGATGGGTATGAGTTGACAGTAAAAAAGTAGCATACACGCTTGCATGAGTTGCAATTAATTAGTGGAGGGGCGGGCAATTTTAGACTGATATATCTATACGAACTTCATTTATTTGAAGTGGTTTGAAGTATGGAACAAATCGTATTTTTTCAACGGAAAACGCTGGAACCTATTCTGGCGAGTATTTTAGTAGCATATAGTTGCTATATCGAATAATGGCTAATTTAATTTCAGTAGAATAACTTTTTTTAACCATTTATTAAAAATAGTACATTTTTAACCGGTTTTATCCAGCATGGTTAAGTGGTTTAATTACAAAAGTTGACAAAAAATAGGAAGTATGTGTTGTGGGAAAGGCACACCAAGGTGGGAGGCTTTCGGCGAGGAATAAAAGGTGGGAGCGAAGGTCGATATGCTTAGTTAATTTTACTTTTTTATAATTTTTTGTATTGGTTCTTTTTCTATCTTTTGTTTTCTATATATAATATTGAAAAAACAATTTTTTCTTTAATTAGCCTATTGTGCCCCACTGCTGGGTAAAGACCACTGCTTTCTTGACCCTATCTTATCCACAACTTCCCCGCTAAAGGTATCCAAATCTTCATTACACCTTTCTCTGCCTGCCAGCTTGTCGGTGGCCACTGGTGGGCGTCCAAGAAGTCGTAATATTGGCCCACATTTGCAGGTCCATTGGGGCCACATGCCCAGACCATACCCATGTTAGCTTTGCAGACTTCTTCCCTACATACCTTACCCCTGTGATGGAACACCGGAAGATGTTGCTAACTCTTTACTCTACTATACTGCATTCTGCTCTTTGGTGATACAGAAAAAAAATGATGTACCATTACAGAAAAATTATATTGGGGTAATTAGCTTTGGTTTATAAAAAAAAAAAACAAGTTCCTTAAATATATATTTGTTACTAGAGCAATAAAATAGAGCATACAATGAATACAAAGACTTTTACAGCATACATACTAACATCTCAATCTACCTGGAGGTACCCTAGTTTTGTATTAAGTAATTTTATATTACTCTATCTCCACTTTGTATGATGAGGACTTGCATATTAAAAAGGGTACAAGACTTGGAATTAAAAATATTGAATTGATATAGTTATCATAAAACATTATTTATAGAACAAAAATCCACAGCCTTAAACAATCAGGGCTGATAGATGATGAAGCAATTCAAGGGTTCCTTCAGCCACTTTCTACCTGGTATTATCCCGGTCTAGTACCAGGGTTTTCTAAAATTGCAGAGGATAAGGCTGTGGGATGAGTTAACATCATGTTAACTCATCCCACAGCCATATCCTGCTGCTCTGACATCAACCCCAAGATTCCTACAATCTCATGACTAATATCAGACAGTGACATTAATCGGGACTCCATTGTTTTATGTGACTTCTGAAAATCGGAGGTCGGATATTTTGAAAGTCTGGTTGATAACCCAGACTTCAAGCTTCTCTGCGTAAGATGGTGATTGATGCAATCACCACTGATTAGGCTATGACCTCCTCAACACCATCAGCCACTATCAAGTAAAATAGTAATAAATGAAATATCAAACTAATTTGTCAGATTGCTAGGCAAATTTTCTTGCTTGTGAAATTAAAAAATATCTTGCTGCATTTACTCATGAAGTAACATAGCAAGCTTTTGCTCAATGCCTGCATTAAAATTGTGTTAAAAACATTAAAACATTACCCCCACCAAATATTATGGTAAAGTCACTTTACTGCCATTTTTTTATTAAACATTCACTTAGTTAATTCTATCAGATTTTTTAAATATTTTTTCCATTGTGTGTAGCAAAAATATTGAATAAAATATATTTTATTCAGCAGAAGGCACACACAATTTTTGTGCTAGAATTAATAACTTCTTTCAATTTAATATATTTAAACAAATAAATAAATGGTATGAGAAAATAAAAAATATCTTTCATTTAACATATAATACAGTAACTTAAATTGTTTCTTTAATATGCTAAGTATTAAGGAAATAACATATTTTATTTTTCCTGTAAAGTTAAAGATTCACCATTTTATTCAGTGGGGGCGTCAACAAGTTCATACTCGTTCAGATTTTTTATGGTCACTTCTTACCAGTCTAAAAGATTCAAGATCCGATATAGTACAGTCAATTAGTATTCAACACTTCTTTAATTAGGGTCTAAAAAACTTATTAAGTTAATACGTATTTTCGGTTATTTTCTATTTAGCTGTAAGTTTTCCCTAACAAATAAAATAAAAAATATATCGTTAAATGACAAAATAATAACACAGCACTTACAAAATAATATCCCAAATTATAATATCAATGAGCGTAGGGCGGCCATAAAATAACAGAGAGTCCGGAAAGATCGCCCCATTACGTCAAAGTGCTAAATCGCTCCAGACATTATGGTCTCTATCCAGGGGAATTGATGAGGTGGAGACACCATTGTGTAGGGTGCATATAAATTAGGCTTTATTACCTACTATTTAGCCACTTGAGTGGTTTGTGGATATTATTCTCGTGAAATGGATTTATTATTGTTTATACGATTTTGCTTTGTTCAAAATAGAGGTTTTTACAAAAATACTATCACTTATTATTATTTATCAAAGAATATATTTATGATAGTCTGCAATGATATGTGTAGTATATCCAATTTATTACTTCTCAATTTTTTTTGCCCTAAATTTATATATTTTTCATATTAACTTTTTCATCTTTGTTTACATTAATTTATCTGTAAGCATGTATGATATTGAACTCCCATTAAACGGTTGGACCGACTTTAATAAAAAAAAGTGTTTTTAAGAAAGGTCTTGAATTTTTAGATGCAAAATTCGACGTGACGCATAATTTACCGCGCTAATTTTGATTTTACTTTCCCTAAATTTTCATTAAAAATTATTATTCATAAGATTAAGAAAACTCCAAAAAAAACCTGATATTACTGTCACCCTAACGAACTGGAGTCACCGAATCAATGACATGTGTAACGGCTGTTAAAATCTAAATTGACTGGCCTGGCCCGTTGGCGCAGTGGGCAGTGACCCTGCCTTCCGCTCCGGGGGTCGTGGGTTCGATTCCGCCTCGAGTTAGATAAATATGTATATGTTTATATATTTGTAAAAAAAAATATTTGTGTTTAACAGGCTTTTGGTACCTATAACACAGGCATTAAGTTGTCTACCTTAGGGATAGACGTCCGTCATATTTTTATTTAGCAGCCCCTTTAGCACCAAACACGGTGTTGTTATTAACTATTAAAATCATTAATTACGTAATAAAAACGTTTTTGAGTGAAAAAAAATATCCTTTAAAACTCGTGGTCCCATGGTCACCCTATCCCGGCCATAGGTAATTAACCCCGTCCCATTTGTTCGCTTACCTCCGCGATTTTCGCGTTATGATATAATTTGGGACCGACTTTCCCATGCGTATGCAAATTAATTTTGATTCGAAATATCCTTTTGAATTTTAATTAATCCCTTTCGTAAAAATCATAAAGAATAAGTAATTTATATATACAACATCATTTTAACTTAATTTTCTTTTTTTTTAATTTATACATACATACATGACTGAAATCCATTTTCATGGCATTTCTTTGCAACGAAAGCACTCGAGAAAATTTGTCATTAATTAATATACTTATAAAAGTCGAAAGAGTTCACGTTTTTCAGAAAAAAAATGCATTTTTTTTTAATAAAAAGTTCACTAAGTGTCCGTTGCATACATTCAGAGCAAATATACATAGATTAGAGAACATAGAGATTAGAGAAAAGTGCTACTTTATGTATTCCATCCATAGATATCCTGAATTTCCATACTTTTTCATACATGCATACATGAAGAATTTGTTTGTTTGTTTGAATGCACTTATCTCAGGAACAACTGGTCCGATTTGAAAAAAAAAATCAGTTTTAGATAGCTTTTTTACTAAATTTTACGCGAAATCACGAACACAATCACGAGCACAAACTGGTTAAATTACATTTTGGAAACATCAATTAAAGTTAAAAAAAAACACATTATTATAAATAATTCCGAAGATTCTCTTCATTGAAAAAATCCCATTGCTTTTTAAAAGAAATCATAAAAGTACCAGGAATACATAGCAGGTAAAGGATGTAGCAATTTCCTCTGCCGTCTCAATTCATTAGCTCTTTGAAGTTTATATACGTTTCTGAATGTTTTATTTTATCGCAATCTAGCCTCTATGTATAAATGTATAAGGTTCACAAACACACGGGCGGCCTGCGGTGAGTATAAATAAGTTAACAGTTTATGTTTATTCTGTTTATTCGTCCAAATGTTTAGTTGTTCTTGGGGCACCCCGACTTTGTTAACTTGATTAAGGCGCGGCGCAAAGGCAACACTTAAGCTTATATTAGAAGCAAATGCAGTTTTGAGGGGCTTTATGAATAATAATATTAAAGTAGAACCGTGCATAGTATAAAGGCAAAACTAATTTTGTTAAGGAACAAGGCCACAATTTAATATTATTAGGTTTTTTTTATTAGAGGGCCTTTGCCCAGCTGTGGGACAGAATAGGCTAATTAAAAAAAGGGTGTTTTTTATAGATGGCGTTTCTTCTCTATTATTTAAAATTCTCTATTCAACTAAGCATCTTTTCCACTGTTTAAATTAATCAAGTACATTTAATGCTTTATTATATATAGATAAATTTTAAAAACCATTTTCAGAATTAATCTTCACTTAAATAAACACCTAATTATTTGTCATAGGCGGGAATATGGTACTATGAAATACCTTTGTTAAAAAAAGTTCTTTGACAGTAAACGTGTGAAAGAAATAATCCAGAAGTACTAGGAAGGCATGGCAGTTAAGTACGTAACAATTTCCCGCGCCGTCTCAATTCATTACCTGTTATGAAGTCGGTACCAGGCTATAACTTTTATTGCAATATCGCTTTTATGCGAACAGCTTTAAGGTTCAAAGGCACTTTAACATTGGCAATAAAT
Source organism: Charaxes varanes (assembly GCA_024363005.1). Lineage (NCBI taxonomy): Eukaryota > Metazoa > Arthropoda > Insecta > Lepidoptera > Nymphalidae > Charaxes > Charaxes varanes. The sequence goes on along the minus strand of JANCMC010042188.1, from coordinate 2,226,822 downwards.
ACGTTAACATTTTATACAATGAACACGCATTTATTCTGTCAAATATTTTGTTCTTTGGACAATCAAATTTGCACTCAACTTGATTACAAATTTGTATTTGAGGTTGATGTTATTTTGGAACAAATATTAATTTATCAATATGGCTATGATTTTAATATTGTTTATATTTGATAAACATTGTTGTTTATTATATTTGAAACATTTTTAACGGAGCAGATATAACTAATATTATTTATTACTTTTTTAATGACCTCGTGATTATGAACTCCTTAAATTTGCAACCAGATATGAAATCACAGAATCCTACCTTCATTCCATTCACACCTGTTTTTTTTTTGCAAATTTGTGACTCTCCCATTTTCTCATTTCACGCTGAATTCGTGATATTATTGAAGTGAAAAATTATCTCAGTGTGATTAACTTCATCATCATCATTTAAAGCCTCAAGGGCTAACCCACTGCTGGGCATAGCCCTCCCTTTTTTTTGTCACTCTCCACCGATTAAAATACTTAACAACCATAATAAATTATTTCTAATGTACCCTTTGCGCTTTTGACAATTTACGGGGACGGAGAGGGGGTAGGGATCGGGAATGGGAACACGAACGGGAACATGGATGGAATATAGTAAATAGTAAGTAATCCAACGTTCGGGCAGGACCACATTGGCCGGGTCCGCTAGTCATACAAAATCGGCTGTTATCTATAATACAAGTATCAAATTGCCTACCTTATTAACAGATGATCGTATGTTTATTTAATTGTCCAATACATTAAAACTAATGTTACACACAATAATCTAACGTAATTTTAATGTTGTATAATCGACTGTTAGTGACAGTCACAACAATATACAATGCCGCAGCCTCCAAACGACGATCTTTGTAAAAACCTGTAAATTAAACTTTTTGCAACTACTCAAGGTTCCATTATCAATAAAAATAACAGATTCTTAGACCGATATAAAAGATCTTTATATCAAAATATTGTTGAATAAACGACTTCAAAAAAGGTAAGGTTCTCAATTTGACTATATTTTTCAATGTTACCTCAGAAGTTTCCCCTGGACGATCCGATATTGATGATTCTTTTTTTATTTGAAAGCTGGTGCTTTACGTGCGGTCCCATTTCAATTTAGTCTGGTTTTGACAATGGCAAAAATGACAAAACTGTGATATCGTTTTATTTTTGGTAAAGTTTAATTTTAATTGTTCATGTTTACTTATGTGTAACAAGTGGTATTGTATAGAAGAATAATAAAAACACATATTTTATCTATCACTGTTTATTTGATGTTTCTTAAAAGAATTTCTTATATAAGAATAAAAATTGCTTATATCAAACATTCCTTTGCGTGCATGAAGAATGCAAATTTTCCCTTATTCGTTCTTTACGAATAACCTTTGTAGATAACCTGCGCTTTTGCCTTTTATAAAAAAGGTCTTTATAAAAATATGCAGTTTGGTTAGTTTTCCCAAACATGCATTATTTTTTTCTCAAAGTTGTTGCTTGCACACTAATGAGTGAATATGACATTCCGTTAGAAGTGGACGGGCGATCGCGCAGCGATCACCCTGGCCTCTTTGCAATTATTTTTTTTATCTTAACACAGATATCACAAATATGTGTGTACAATGTCAACATTAACGTCTAAATGCTCCAAAATGTCCTATTTTAGCATTTATAACTGAAAAACTTTACAACTCCATAAGTTATAGTTTTTATTGGAAATGTCCGCCTCCCCCGACAGAACATCACTCATTAGAGTGAAAATAACAAGTTCGAGAAAAAAAGATTGTGCATTTTTCGTTGAAGTAACCAACCTGCATAATAACCTAAAAAATGTTAGGTTTTCTTCTAGTTCTAACCGGGAACTAATGCGAAAACTATAGGTATCACGTGAAGCAATGATAAAACACGTCATAGCCAGAATTCAAATTAAGTCTTCGTGCTTGAAAAATATTCATCGACGCGTGAAAAATGCTCCGTGATATATCGGGATGGAATCCGGTTTTAATTAAAGTCATTTTAGCGATATATAGTAGGGGTATTAATATTTGATACCTCTAATATTTTAGGGCTATATATAATCCTTTGCATGTATATTTAGGGTACACATATATAGGAGGCATTTTGTAGGGTAATTTATATATAGATAGGGGGCCTTTGTCGAAAATTTTTAAGTTTTATCCAGTCCTTTTTGTACTATTGCAACATTCTAAATGAATAGTTTTGTCACGTTTAGACATATCTATTACGCAAACCAATTTACTTCAAATTTACAAACAGAAAATTCATTATACTTATTCGTTTATATAAAAGCTAATTGACCTGCAAATTTGAACACACTAAGTGTTGTTTTTACAATCTAGTACACTCGATATTGAAATTTGTTCCAAATATTCACCGAACCAAGATGGCGGATTCCCTTTTTCTTTACAATCCTCTCGAATTGAATATCAAATGAGACGGTATTACGAATACAAAACGATAATGTCTTTGACATCACTAAATCCAACATGGCGGATAGAACACGACTTTCCATGAACAGCCTGTTCTTTAAAAAAATAATTTTTAATTTATTTTAAACAAACTCTGGAATAAAATGTTAATGTTGTTTTTAAATTTAAACCTATATTTATTTTGCTTTTTAAAAACAATTCGAATATTAACAGAAATAAAAGATCGTTCAATATATGGTGACAAAAGCGATGCGCTTTTCATGCAAAATAAAAACAAAGAAACAATAGGCCATTGATATATGAACGGACAAACACATAGCTATTCGTCATCTGAACCTATTCGTGCATCTGATTGTTTATAAATACTCTTTTGAGAAGAAAAAATCATAATACCTTTATACATTTAATACTTATACATGAGAGATAAACAGAAATTCTTCCTAAACAGTTAATAATAACTAACCGTAGGGAATTGTTAGATTTAGGCTTTTTACAAAAACTTTTAAATGGAAATGTTGATTGCCCGAAAATTATGATAAGAAACTGACTGAAGATGCACGTATGCATTCACAACCTCGAACACACACACGAACACACACACGCAAACAAACACAGACACACACACACAGACAAATTTACTTTAATAATATGCATGTAATAGTATAATTCACCCACATTATATTTGTCACCTTTAACAGGAAGTTACACGGTCCTGTAACAGTTTAAACTAGCTCAGGAGCTAGGGCTACATAATTGTTCATTGGAAGGTATTTTATTTTGAATAAAGTTATTTACTATTAAAAAAAACCTGTTTGATTTCTTTGGCGCGGTCTGCATCAGTTATGAATGTTTTCGTTCGATTAAGTACAAGTGGTTTTCAGCGAAGACCGGGTATGTATTGACTATCAAAACTGAGTTTAGTTTAACCGCCTCGTTTTGACAAGAATCTCGGACCTTTTCGTCGGAGTATATCTTCGTCAAAATTCGCATCCACAGTAACCTAAGCATTACGGGTGGCGTACCTACGGCTAATTTCCCATTTCGTGCCACAGGAAATTCGCCTCTAATGGTAATATTGCCCGGTTTCTAGAAACCATTGTTTTATTTGTTCACGCTCGATTCGTGTTTTACTTTGACGCTATTGTTGTCGGTTACTTGGACCGTTGCGTGTTATTGTGTTAGGCGAAATAGTAAAATACCGTTGAATGGAAATGATTACCTTGTTATTTATTCGATAATAAAGACTTCGGTTTCTGTACAAAAGGCTAAACGCTCCTGCAAGAACTAATGAATAACCAATATATTTTCGATTAATAAAAAATAAGATGTTCGCGAAAGAACCGCTTATTTTTGTCGAAAAAGATTAATTTTTAGTTTATTCAGAAATGAATCGAAAATTGATTGTTAGTGTTCTTTTCATTGAAAAGTCTAAAATTCCGATTTTCAATGCGCAGATATATTGTCTAATGATAATTCGATTAGCCTCAATGATTTTGTCCCATGTTTCACATGTACTATGCTACAGCTAATATTATTTCTATTACTGCAAAAAACACACTCGTGCGTACCAAACACAACGCAAGCAAAGTCTCAAGTCAATGATCCGGCTACTTTACGCTGGCAGAAATATTATATATTCTTTACACATCGCAAGACTGAGAGACAATTAAAGCGGGTATTCTCATTAGCATTTGTAAAGGAAAACTTTTGACGTTAAAGAGCAAGGGAAAAAAAATCAAGAGAGAAGAGAGTGGAAGCCTCATTAACGTGCCTTTAATAATAGTGAAACGCTTCCGGCGAGTAGCGGCGGAAGAATTTTAATCAGTTTTGGTTTGTCTCCTTTTGTGTGAAGTTCAAAGCAATTAAATCATTTTATTAATTAGGTATTGTGCATGGAATAAAAGCAGGACGATAACTTCTCGTAGGGTTAACGGTTATCCATCTTTTCCTTTCTGTTTTTTAAATTACAACTGCACTTGCAGATGCGTTATCGGCCACTGAGAAATAATAATGTGCTTATATGCTACTTTTTATACCAATAAAAAAGAAACAATGTTTAATGCATTTACTTTCTAAACTACAAGATGAAATGTAACATAAACATAGACGATACACGATATGACAATGGAACTGTTACAAATACTTTCTCAGTTCCCCTTGCAAAAAGTAGCAGCGTGAATAAGCCCAAATTTTCCGCAAAGCTATAGCTATAGACTCTCTAAAATAGACAGGCAATAAAGTGAACTTACATTCTAGAACCATCCACTTTATAATCAAGATATGCAATGCGATCAAAGTAACCAAAATGTTTGACAGTTTTCTTTTGAGACGTAAAGGCGATGTTTTTCCAACTCCTTCATCATTAGCAGGGTAAATTGTTTTCCTACGAGCAAACGTCTCGGTCGAAACTTGATTAAGGAGTAAGCTTAACTATCAATAATTCTTGATTTATGGCTCTTGTAAGTTTAACTAATTATCGCCCTTTGTAGGTGTTTTACCACATTATTTTGAAAAAGTTTTTAGATTAGTCCAGTAGGTGATACTATACAGTTTTTTAACGATCGGATACTTTTGCCTTTTTTTCATATTTTTCCTACAAATACAATTGCAACAACTCTTTAACACTTTGATTGGTTATCTTAAGCAAACGCCACAGATAATTGATCGTGACAGGCGTTTCTTTGCGAAAATCCATCACATGCCTGAAGTACTAAACTACTTTGCATTTGCATATCATTATTTCATGCATGATATGTTAAATGTAAAATTAAAATTAAAATGTAAATGCTGTTATTATTGCCGTGCGATGGTAGCAAGTATGAAATAAATATTGGGCCCAATTGAACATTACTTAGCCCCCATTGTGACCCAATTTTTATGTGTCTATAAAACATATAAGTCCTCCCTCGAAAATTGCTCCATCGAGCTCGAGAATTGAACAGTCAGGAGCGACGGTTGAATTATGCAAAGTACGTTGGGGAAAAATTGATATAAAAATTGCTCGTAAAGCATAAAATTAAAACGCGTGGACCAGGTCGAAGGGGATCTGTGAAAGCTTCAGGCCACGCAGTGGCAGGAAACGGCACTGGACCATAAGAAGTGGCTTCACTTGGTCTCCGAGGCCAAGATCCAGCTTGGGTCTATTTGCCATCGCAGTAGTAGTAGTAGTAGTATATGATAGTTAAAGGAAGATGATAATTCATGAATAAACAAAAATAGATATCGCCGAACGAATATTGTTCACGTCTATCAAATTTTTATTTATAAGAAAATTGTTTCAAGCAATTTTCGCGGCAAATTGAAATTGACAAGACCGGAAAACAATTTCAAACTTCAATCACCATGAAGTGGAGCGATATTTCCGATTATTTTCGAACAATATATCTGTGTGAATATTTTATACAAAAACTAGAGGACGTGAATTTTTTTAATATAAAAACAACGTGAAATATATATGAATCATTATCGATCGTCGGATCGTCAAAAACTCCCATAAGTTTTTATAAAAGGAGACGAGAGAATCTACTATATTTTTTATGGCGGTTCCACATTATTGCCGTAAATTCACGCCGCGAATTCACGACACAGGTCATGCCGTCCACGAATGCTGACAGTCGTTCGTGGAACTCGCCGCGAAATAGACGTGGAAGATGCTGCGTACTGAACTTTTGAATTGCCTTATTATATTATTAGAACTGTCATAATTAATTTTAAAAATTGCATTTCAGACTTTCTATAAAGAAGCAGTTATCAGAATTATATTGATATAAATTATTATATTGAACCGAGTGGCGAAATTTATTTTCATGGGGCCGTGAATGTGGATGTGTAAACGTAAACTCCGGCCGAAAGAGGCGCGCATCTTTGTCGCGGGACCAAATACCGACTCTGATCGGGGTACAAGCGTGAACGCGCGCGAACACCGCGAAAACCGTCCATATTTTCGTTCACGCCTGTTTACGGAGCTTCACGGCGCTAATGTGGAGCCGCCATTAAATATCAAAACAACGTGAAGTATTCATGAATTATTATTATCGTCCAAATCATGGAGATTTTTTGTTATAATAAAGGATCTATCACATTTTTTAAATGTAAAAACAACGTGATTCTTCGTAAATTAAACGGATGAATGTTTTTGTTGGGAATTCGATATGGTTGTAGATATTTATCTAACCGAATTAGAAGGGTACAATATTTGGGCAGTAAACGCTTATATAGGTTGAAAGAATATATTTCTGCCAGTTGTTTGTTATTTCTGTCAGTCTGATTTTCGTTGCTTTGTTTTAAAATATCTATTTTTAGGTTCATCTAATAGTGTATAGTATTCATTCCGTCTCAGATCCATTATTACAGCTTCTATAATATGACTAAGCCACCGTAAAAAAATAATTTAGGCATTTCTTAAAGGCCGGCAATATATCTGCGAGCCTTTTGGTAGTGCAGCTATCCATAGGAATTGGTATTCAATCATATGAACCATCGACCCGTTTGCTCCTTGTTATAAAAAAAAGTGTCAAGATGTGCTTATATAGATGGGTTCCGTATCTGATACGCGAACTGGATATATGTTAAACTACTTGAAAATTTGTTGTGCGATTTTGCTCAATATAATTTTCCTAAGTTTTTAACATTTTCTATTAACATGAAAAATTTCAAGCCTCTACATCTAATAGTTTGTAAATCCTAGGGGGGACCATCTTGGGGACAGACAGACGGACGAACGGATGGACAGAGCGAAATTGTGCGGGTTCTTTGTAGTACAGTGGAACCCTAAAAAGGCATAAAAATCCTGTGCAATTTAGTTGCATAAAATAGAAATTGTTATGAAAATATTCTAAGTCGCTTATCATAAGAATGATGCAGAAGCTTGGTAGAAAACACGTTAATTATGTAGTTTGGTTGCTTTTCCGAAAAATGTACATTTCTTTTCTCGAATTCGTTTTTTGCTCTCTCATGACTTCTATTCCGCCGGGGCAGGCTCAAATTTTCGAGTTGTGAATTCTACAATAGGGCGTTTTGGAGCATTTCGACGTTAATGTTAACATTATATACACATATATACACGCATTTCTGTTTTAAAAACAAATAACATAACCGCGAAGCGGCCAGGACGGTTGCTGCGAGATCGCCCGTCCGCTTCTAACGTATCTGCAGCAGAGTTACGTTTCTAGTGATATTCCGTCGGGAGAGGCTGACTTCAAGTTATTGAGGGTATTCGCAGACACCATTTGCTTAATAACTTTGACCTTTCTTTGAAAGATTCATTACGCAAAACATCTCATTGTTTGCATATAGGAACGGGTCTGCAACCGAGCGTTTTTAAATTATAATTTATTTATGATATACGGTCAGGACTACATTATCATTGGATAGCTACACCAGGTGTTTTAAAATTGTGGTACAAAGTAAATTAGCGTCAAACCCTCACAAGGCTTTGAGCATAAAATGGGACCAAATTTTTAATTAATTAATGCACATCTGGAGTCTAGTCTCGTCCACTAAAAAGGCGTTTGTGATACAAAAAATAGCAAGTTAATCTGATCTCAAACTTAGGAGATGACCCCAGGGACTCTTTACACAACAATCACATAGCTTAGGAAACATGATAACAGGGCCAAATGTTTATAATGCAGGAGCCAGACATACCTTTATTTGAATGGTCATTTCAATGACCATGCAGTGTGGCAGAGTACTTTGTGTAGCTGGGCAAAGTTTTGTAGAACTTTGTAGTCTTCATGAACAAAAACTGAGCTATGTCTGGCTCCAGTATAAGACTTGCTTTTGAAGATTAAAATAATATATTGTTGGGTTTCATTATCAAATAAATTACTACAGCAATAACAATTTTTAATTAGACATTTTATTTTAGATAAATAACAAGGAAGAGGTCAATGTAAGATGCAGAATTCATCATTGGGCTAAAGGTGTTGAGAGGCTGCCATGGGTACGAGAACACTGGAAGCAACCTTTAGATGCGCTTATTCCTGAACAAAGTCCTGTTTTAGAGAACATACCATTGCCCAAATAATACTCAAGTCTTAAGAATAAATCCAAATATAATTAAAACAATCATTGGAGTGGTTTTAAATTTTTATTTTAAATCATCTATAAATGAAAACATTGTTCTAACTAAATTGAAATAAAGAAATTAGTGAACCTTCAAGTAAATGTTATGTTCATATTTATTCTATGCCACATTTTCAGGTTCTGGAATTTTCTTGAGGGTTTCTGGATGGTCTTCACCCTCAATATAATCGTCTTCTTTATCTAATTGCCTCTCAATAGTTTCTATAGTGTCTAGTTCAGGTTGCATTATAGTATCATCAATTCCAATTGGCTGTTGAACAATATGAACTCTAGGTATTGGTTCTTCTTCATTCATGTTTTTAGAATCTATTTGTTGAGAATCACTATTAGTATTTTCATCTGTTGTATTTTCAATATTACTATTTTGTTTAGAAATTAGCTCGTTATTTATTTGTCGAGATTCTTGAATACAATTTGCAGCAACCCCTTGTTGATGCTCATAAGTACTATCATCATCATCCATGTGACTTCCATAGCTCATATTTGTATTTAATTGCTGATTTTCAGGGTTAACATAATTATAGTTAACAGGTTGTTGTTCGTAATTTTCGTTTGTAACCTCTTGGTTGTGACCGTAAACTTCATACAATTGTTTCCCTATAATCTCTTTTTCGTAATTATTTTCGTATTGTTGTGGATAATTGGGGTCATAACGCTCAGTAGACTCTTCGTGCTCGTTTACTTCTGCATAATAAGGTTGTTCTTCATTATGCATTTCATTGTAATAAGAATATTGGTCATTTAAATATTGATTATTCTGTTCATGGGTATCCAAATTGCTTTGGTTGTACGTATCTTCGTTGGAATAATTATATTGCATTTCTGTTTGCTCTGCTTCAAAATCCTCAATTTGCGAAGCAAAAATATCATCAGCGGTTGTTGTGGTAGGGGGTGATTCATTCTGTTCTGGATTATTTGTCACAACGGAACTGTCAATAGCAACAATATCATTAGGTACAACATCTTCACTTATAACATTTTCGGCCTGACCTATAGAAACTTCATCTGTTTTAAAATTTAGTTGATATTTGATGTTCGACGCTGGTGTACTAGCCTCTACTTCATTACTTGTAGGTACAGTGGATATTTCATTTTGTTCATTGGATTCCATAGTTAAATTTACATCGTTACAGCTGCTATTTGGTTTTTCTAGTGTATATTGTGGCTGATTAAGTTCAGTTAATTGGAGTTGATTACAGTCTACCTTTTTATTTTCTGGATTGGTCAGATGATTAAAGTTTTCTTTCTCATTTTCTTGGTTGCTAACTTTTAATTCACAATCGGAATCATCTTTTTCTTGACCTTCATCCTTTCCCTTTAGACCGTAAATTGGAGAATCTTGTTCCTTGTTTGAATCATTATTAAATATTTTGACATCATTACATCTATTATCATTGTTTATTATTTCGCTGTCTTTTTCTAGAAGTAATTGGCTAGCAATATGAGGATCATTTGTATAGGTGTGTGGATATTCCTCGCCTATTTGTAAATCATTCAGTTTCAGGGTCTCTCCATCATCTGGTTTTGGATGAACAATTGATTTTTCTTTTGTATGTTTTGGATTATAAATGGACGTTTGATTATCAAAATTACTATTTCCTGGTTCGGCTTTATCGTCTAGACGATCCCCCTTCTCAACTTTCTTTAGTTCATCTAAGATATTATATTTACTCTTCCAATCATTGTCACCATTTTCATGTGGAAGTTTATAAGAAGTTACATATTCGGGTGTAGTTTGTAATTTCGGTATAAGAATAAATTTTTTACTAATTTCTTTTAACATTGTTGGGCCAGTCAGTTCATTCGTTATAATGGAAGGAGTCATTTGGGCCTGTCCTGAATTCAATATATTTCTCTCATCGAACCTGGATACTTTATCGTAATATCCTAAATGTAGAGGGCGTTTTTGTGTCATAAAATGTTCCCCTCTGTTTTCTAGCCTAATATTAAGTCAGGAAAACTTTTATTATTATTTATGACAAAAGTTTCCCCAACTAATGAGGTCGGTCGTTAACTTTTGTACGATACGTTTTTTTACAATCTGCGTGTATTTTATGTTCTCACTTTTCAGTTATATTTACGTATGGTTATTTTACATAATATATTATGAAATTTAGCAAATACTTTCGTTTATACTTCTGTATGGTATTTTATATCCCGTTTATATATCTATTCCTGCAGATTCGATCCTATTTCAATTTAAAGATAAATAACCAGTTACAAAATAACCTTTAATATAACGTTTTCATGATCAATGATTTAACCAATAAAAATAATTTAAAGTATACGGGTAGAAAAATATCACAAACACAATTTAATTATTTCGTCAACGACTAGTGACGATTTATGAGGAAATGATTGATCAAGCATGATTGTTTTAAGAATGATTACGATTTTAAAGATGCGCTGACTTTTACTTGCTCATGCGCAGTTGGCATATCCTTCATTGCGCACGCGCGACCAGAAGCTACTCCAACACTATATAATTTATCTAGGGAGATGAAAGTGTAAATAAAATATCTGTTAAATAAGTTCAAAATTTGTTGTCCGATTTTGTTTAAAATAATTTTCCTAATAAGTTTTTTACATTTTTTATCAACATGGTAGATTTCAAGTCTCTAACGTCTGATGGTTTAGAAATGACCACTTTACGGGCAGACAGACGAACGGACGTACGGACGGACAGAGTGAAATTATAAGGGTTCCGTGTAGTACTACGGAACCCTAAAAAGGAGTTTCAGTAATATAGTAGAATAAAGATTGTAGATTATACCTCTCAGAAAGATATGAAAAGAAAGCTTATACATATAAAAAAAACTAGTAGAAATATTGGCCATAGCGATAAATGTTTAATCTGAATGGCGTCACTGTCAACTCACCCTGAGTGTTTTATATTGTTAAGATTTCTGTTTTTTACTCACATGTATACATAAAAAACCTAACAGAGACAGTTCCGTTATATATTAATGAAGATTAGGTTTTTGAATTCATGTAGGATTCAAGAAGAATAAGACAAACAGAAGATATAAGAGTAGAGAGGTAATAAGTAATTTTTTTACAGGTTTATTTGAGTACTCACACATGGAATTCAACGCAGAAAGAGGGGCTGTTCTAGATACAGAAGAAGGTACCGCTACCAGTACTTCTGTGAAGGCAGACGACCCGTCACTTGCAGACATGACTCGTGCCGCTTTAGCGATACTGACCAAAAATGAGAAAGGGTTTTTTCTACTTCTAGAAGGTAATATTGTCAATGCAAATTCAATAAATGCTTCATTTACGTTAATTTTCAATTAATAAAAGTTTGAAAACGTGGAACTTTAAAATTTTTTGAAATATATATAATTGAATTATGCGGCTAAAATATATTAAAATCCATTCTATGAGTAACCAAGATTTATTAGGAGAAATTAGTTTTTATTAACTTTATAAATTATTTTTGCACCTAATAAATTTGTTTACATATTCTATAAACTCAACTAGACATACGACCTAGTTTTGTATTCCCTCAGCGCGCATATATTATGTCAAAACTTTAAAACTTACCAAATTCATTATAATTAAACACTAATCACATAATTATAACTAATTGCGTTCATGAACGCCAATATGCGTTTCATCAACCCTAAGTATAAATAAGAATGAGGTTAGAGTAGTTAATTCGATACAAATAAATGTTATTATCAACGTAAGTGGCTTAAGTGATCATACAAATTCAAAACGTATTCAACAGTACTTGATTGAGTTTATTTTAATAGGTTCTTGAAAATGTATGGCTTTGAAAACATAATTATAACTAATCACATTCATTAACACCAATATGCGTTTCACGAAGACAACTATAAATACAAATGAGGTTGGAGTAGTTAATTCAGCACAAATAAATGTAGTTATTAACGTAACTGACTCAAATGATATATAAAATGTATTTATAGCAGACATGAGAAAATTGAATCTCCTCAACAGTACTTGATTGAGTTTATTTTAATAGCTTGTTGAAAATGTTTTGGCTATTATATATGGCTTTGAAAACCTTGGATTTGCGTTAAATAGATATTCATTTATTTTGCTACTTAATATACAATTTAATTGAAAAATGATAAAAAGTAATTTTAACTATAACTTTTTTTTTATTATAAGAGTAACTAAAATGAAAGAGGACTTTTGTATTCGTTAATTTTAAAGGTGGAAGAATAGATCATGCGCATCACTATAACAATCCATACAGAGCTCTGGATGAAACACTGGAGTTGGAAACAGCTTTGTTAGCGGCCCTGGAAAAAGTGAACCCAGCGGAAACACTTATAGTTGTAACCGCGGATCATGGTCATGTAATGACATTTGGTGGTCAAGCTACACCGAGAGGGCATCCTATATTGGGTAAGCGAGAGAACATAATATGTAACTAGATAGCTTATGAGACATTTTTTTATTATTAAAATTAAATGGGAGTTAGTGGGGACGAAAAAAACATGAATGTGGGTAGTTGGGGGGGGGGGGGGGGGGGGGGGGGGGGGTGTAGTGCGTTGCCGGTAATTAATAGTAATTGTTTTAAACAATCCTACCAACTTTGAGCTGTATGCGAATTTATTTACGGATAAATCAATACCCAAAACCCAATACAGTTTCCCAATTTGTTTTTTTTTGGCACAAAATAGATAAATTTTTAAGCTAAAACTAAAACCAATCTCATCATGTCTGGTTAATAATTTCGAGCAACATTTTTACTAAAAATAAAGTTTGAGATGGCGGAATGTTAAAAATTTCTAATTCCTGGCATCCATGAAGTAATAATTTAGTTTTATTTTTTGGGCTAATTTGACTGGCCCACTATTTATTTATTTTTTTATTTATGTATCTAAAATTACATACAGAAAAAATATTATATATAGACAGGAAGTAAACAGCAAGTAAACAATGGACAAACTTACGTATCTCTAAGAGAGGTCTCTGTCAGCTTTCCTGAAGTGTAGCATAAATAGTGTTATTTTTTTTGTTATGTCCCACAGCTGAGCAAAGGCACATAAAGTGGTAAATGTAAAATTATAATTATTAAATTAATAATTATTGTCCATATATCTCAAAATTACATACAAGATTTTATCATTTTAATGGTAACGTGACAATAGTTAATCGTACATACAGGAGTTCAGGAGTGAAATCAATAACATCGTGTTCGCCCGGGTTTTCCCACAGTAAACTATGAAACAATAACCAAGTGGGTGGCACGCGAACGTTATCAAAATATGTATAGGAATAACTCCTTACCGCTATTATGATTCAATATCCGGTTCCGCATCCAGTAATGCTGAGTAATAATTTCTGATGATTCATTAATTAACTAACTACAACCCGCGACATGGTCCGCGTCGAAACCAATGACGTTCTCAAAATCTTTTTTGTTAGAGAGTTCGATGGAATAAGACTGAAGAGGTTGCAGTTTAATCAGTAGCCGGTAGTAGAGTCGATCGCCAGGTTAAGCAGTTTTGACCACGGCCGGGTGATGGATGGGTCACCCATTCTAAAACTGCCGTTTTAAAATTCCGACCACTTCCATGTTACGAAAGGCATTTAAATCAGTGAGTCCCAATATATCTCTGAGTGATATTAAACGTGAGAATAAAGAGATTCTGGAGGTCCGGGAAAAGCAATATCCTCTGCAATTTAAGAGGACCCTGGTAATGGTCCCGGATAATGATTCTACCTAGGTCGGAGAAGAATAGTGGAATGGCATAACCCCCTTCCAAATGTCCCTGTAAAGATTCACACTTAAATGCTTAAAAAAAGGATGAAAAATGTGCATTTATGCACCCCACTCCGCGTTGAAATTTAATCCGCCATTTTGCTCATAATTGTGCACTTTAAATTTTCACTCCAACAATTTTAGCGTCGCCGTCACAGTTCCGAAGACGCTTCGAAAGCAGAGCGAATCGCTCTCCCGAGCGATGCGCGATAAAATCGGTTTTGGGCCCAGTAATTTATAAACCCATTAACGGAATAAAACTTCACTGTAGGGTACGTAAATTTTACGACTCATAAAATTATTAATTTTATTTCAACGGATCAATTGATAATAATCAGATTTCCACCGTTTCTCTTCTGCACAATCCTTCATCCATAAATTGCCTCATACAAATTTAACGATTTTTAACTCTCCCTCCCTCCCCCTACCCACGTCCTTGTCACAAACCCCCTTAGTGTGACATCACAATATCAAAACCAGTCTCTTTTAATTTGTACTATGTTTATACAAGACAAACAATTTACATTTTGACATGACGTCACACAGCTTTTGACCTCCCCAGCTCATTGTCACATAAAGTGACACTGGTGTCACCCCCTTTACGTACGTGCAGTACGAAGTATTTTTTTTATAACACAAAGGGCAAACGGGTAGGCGGTTCATTGACGCCCATGGACAAGTGCAACACCAGAGGGCTCGCAGTTGCTGGCTTTTGAGAAATGAATGAGTAAAGTGATAAAGCACATGAGTAACTTACATCGCACACTTCTTTGTTATTATCAGCAGAAACAAATGAATGCCAATTCTGTCTCTCATAACTTCCGCTGCCACTGTTATTATTTCAACAAGACATTCTCGAGAAATCACTTGCGATCTCATATTATAAACACTGTCGTCAATGAGGTCGTCGTCGTATTGCTTCTTATAGGTATTTTACAACATAATATGACTTAATACAACAACGCCGTAAGACTCCCATCTCACCGAGATGCCGCGCCGTGGCGACGTACGTAGCCATGGATATCTGCGGTTGCAAAATGAGTCGCCAGTAGTAATCGTGGCTACGGTTCTAATTTGGCGACGTCGCCAAACCGTCGCCAAGTGACTTACCTGTCCTAAATTTTAATATGAATTGTTTGGATACGTAACCGGCGACGTCGCCATGACGTCTCGGTGTGAATAAAGTTAATATTTTCTACGATGGATTTCTTTAAACCGGTGCGATTCTGTTGTTTGCAGGAAGACATGACACATTGGACACTTGAAGATTTACTGGCGCCGATCCGTCGCCTGCATGAGGAGGTGCGTCGTAAGGCGCTCATGCGTCTGGAGTATGAGGGTCTGGCTGCTGGAGGAACTCGAAGTCGTGCCCACACCGACCCAGCTACTTATGCAATGGAACGATACGCCTATTATGTCTGCCACAAATGCGAAAAGGTATTGTGAAACCAAAGGCTTTCTTTGTCAGCTACAAAGAGTGAGTTTTCTTTGACGATACAATTGTCAGCAAATATCTTAAACACATGTCCTTGACTGTACAGAAGCGGATTTCACATCTCGTAGGCAGGTGGTTCACATGGCTCACTACGTCGCCAAACTAGTTTAAGACTTTTTGTTTGCAATTGTAGTCATACAAAAATATGTTGTTAGTGTTATTTCATCTATCTCTTCACCGAGCGATTTCGTCTGCCATCGTCTCATTTGGTCATTGAGCTTTTGTTCTTTCAATAGTGTCCCATGTGGTTGAAATATATTGCAGCAGTTGCTATAGCACGCGAGTAAAGCGTAATGTAAAAACTAAATGTTCTAGGCTTACTTCGGTGGTCTGGCGCGTTGTGAGGCCGAGAGCAGTGGGTGGTGGGAACCAACGGAGCTAGTCTGCGGCGCTTGCAGCGACGTGGCGGGGGCGCGAATCTGCCCCAAACACGGTGCCGACTTTCTCGAGTATAAATGCCGTTATTGCTGCTCCGTAAGTATCAGAATATATATATATTTTACTTAATACAAAAAATTTATGCATAGACGTGTAATGTACTAAACTTTCACAATTTTTCTAACAGGTAGCAGTATTCTTCTGCTTTGGCACATCCCACTTCTGCAACGCCTGTCATGACGATTTCCAACGTGTCACCAATATACCAAGACATCTGCTACCCCAATGTCCAGCTGGTAATATATTTTTAATGGCACTGATAGACGTACCTACGAGTTATTCCTGGTATTCCTCTTCTCAATGTGTTTTCCCTTTTATTAAACCAGGTCCAAAAGGCGCACAGCTGCCGGGTTCGGCGGAAGAGTGCCCGCTCCACGTGCAGCATCCTCCGACCGGCGAAGAATTTGCTCTTGGCTGCGGCGTCTGTCGCCACGCACACGCCTTCTAAACGAACAACCCACGGACAAAAGTTATTTTATAAGTTTTTGCTGAAATTACCGTTACAGATATATAATTGCACCAAGACTGTAAACTGTAAACCGCTGTATAGACATTAAAATATACTTGAGTAAATTTTTCTGGCCAATTAGATATTTCGTGACTGCTACCGATCATCTTTCATATAAGGATGCCATTCCTATATATGTATTGGCAACTTGACGCCTTTAAAACTTCCTTTTAACTTCTTAAATGGTAAATGTTTTAAAGACGATAATGATATCGAAGCAATCACACTTAAATCCACTTTATACCACCATAACAGGTCGCAGAAAAAAACAAAAAAATTTATGCAAAAATTTTACATCTTCATTTTTATAAAAAATCACGTAGTTGGTAAACTGATGAAAATTTTAAATATGCGACGACTAGAAATATGAAAGTGTCTAGTATACATATTTTAAGATTGATCGAGAAAGCCAACGTGGCACAACTTTTACGCTTGGCAAAATACAGTGGATTATTTGATGAGCTGCCTACTCAGTATGGGAAAGGCATGATGATAATAAGAATAAAATGTCACTATAAATGATAAAGACTACTACTCGGAATTGACACATTATTATAATATCATTCTCTAATTGTACAACCAATGTTGCTTAGACATACCCTCCAGACGCACTGAAAGAGTTTTTATAGTGATGGATTTTTGGAATTGTACGTATACAAGTATACTGTAGAGTCAATTGATGCGTAATATATTAACATTTTTGTCGTGTTTCATCCATAACTTTGCGTTCGCAAAAAGGCCGAAAAAGGAAGGATGTTCGATGTTTTTTAAACTTAAGAATTTACTTAATAGGTAAAGTTAGATTATAAGTTACAAACATTGAATTGTCTAGTTAAAAATTTACTACTGTAGCTCTGTCTATTGGAAGTTAAGTGAAATGATAAATAATTCTTGATAAAGAAAATCTGTTCTTAATTCCAGTTTAATATTTTCAGACGAAAGCCGTTTGTAATAGTACACACCATATAAAAATAGGTGTCATTAAATCCAAGGATACTTTATATTCAAAATAGGGTTTAAATGAGTGAAATTTAAAGGAAAACGTCGGAGCTTAAATGTTTAAAGTCAAAAACTTTCCCTAACGAGCTACAGTTTTTGGCGGTTGCTGATCACTTTACTAATGGTAATGAATACATTTCTTACACTCAAATGCAAGAGTGAATCAACATAAAAAGTTGAGCAAAATCGATTCTATTCTCATGATCGCTTACCTTATTATTGATGATTGTTTAATTCGTGTTTTAAACAGGTAAGCGATGCAAGTAGTGAAAAAATACTTTCAAAGAATATAATATGTATTACTGAATTAGAAGAATTTGATGAAACTATTAAA